>CAJGYO010000597.1:0-258536 GCA_904845875.1 Miscanthus lutarioriparius
TTCTGTTGGTGAATGGCTGATAATTTCTTCTATCCACTTAATAAATTGTTTTTTCCAAAGGATTTTACTAATTTTGATCTGCACGCATAGCATGGGGTGTAGTAACGCTAGTAGTGGGTTGACAATCCAAACGAACCGTATATGCCAACAAGAGGATTACTATTGACTCTAGTTGGAAGATAGATTTCTAAGGTAAGACATCCAATATGTACCTGCAATCTGACCATTATCATGTTGTACCAGATCGAAATGTGTAACTAATGGAAGTATTAGTAGAGGTTCTATGTGCAAGTGCAACATGCCAAGTACTTTTGAAATTGATAACATCAAATCTAGAGTACCTTAACTTAAAACACTTGAAATAGAAAGGACAAGAAGCTAAGAGAGGGGTTTGTTACCTCAATATTTTACCTTACTACTCATTTTGTCAACCACCACCATCATGTACCTAATGTAGTGCAATGCTACGGTACCCTCTTTACTTATTAGTGGTAATATCTCAAATAAATCTGAGGCATTGATTTTTTATGGTTTTTTAGTTAATTGTCTAATTATTTAATATAAGACAAAAAATAAACATCATTACATCCTCACGTCACTTGAAGAGAGAATCAGCGCACGGCGCCTTCCTTTTCCGTGCAGGGCGGCCCCTTCCTTTTGGGTTCAACGTGAATAAGTTGCTATTTTAGTTCTATTTTTTTTACTTTTTGCTAATATATACATGTATATATACAATACACATACAAAAAAATTGGACTGAATAATGACGAACTTCTGTGATTCTATAAAAGATTTGAAGAACCCCATGAATCTCTATGTAAAGTACACACTAATATAAACATGGTTTAAAGTCAACCTAAATATAATGTTAATTACCTACCTACTATTAGATAGATATCCATCATATAACCACTTAAATCTGCATCTAAATTACTATTTTAATTATTTAAAAGACTAAAAGATCCCCTCAAATCTACATCTAAGTTATCATCTTATGTTACAACAGATATTGAAATTACCATAAGCACATATATGTTTTATATGTTACCCAATTGTATTAATATTAATATATTCGATTTTTATGAAGTAAATATACATATTATGCCATCATACATCTCAAGTACACATGCACATGCTTGAGCAATAAATATATTTGTTCTATTTTTACCAACCATGAAAATATTTCTTAACAACTCATATACTAATGGTACTAACAAATTATTTAAAACTATATCACTAACAAATAATTTATATAATTTTTACTTTAGATATCTTACTCCTTCCGCTCCAAATGATAAGTCGTTCTTGCTTTTCTAGATACATAATGAAGCTATGTGTATAGACACAGTATATCTAAATGTATAGCAAAAGGTTACCTAGAAAAGTCTGAATAAGTTATAACTTTGAATGAAAGGTGTACATTTTAACTAAAATGTTATCTGTATTGGTAGTATAACCATCACTGCACATATAGTTTCTTGATAACCAAATTTAAATGCATCTTGAGAAGTGGGGGGCAGTGCAGAGCATATGTACCCATGTCTTCCTGTCTTTTGGAATCACTTTAGAGTAAACAATTATTACATGACTTAAATATTAATAGTCTCTAGGTTATCATTGTTCTAGATCTTACTTCAAGCTCTACCTTCGATTTTGAGTGATGTGGCACGTTTTATATGACTGTTTATGTCATTATAATAGTTGAGAGTGCAATTTATGACCAAAAGTTCTTATTTTGAAAAGTACAAAAGAAGAGTTAATAAACTCACAATAAGAATTTCAACTTAGCTTGAGAATAAAAAAATATGTGTTAATTAATAAGATTAAATATTAAAATCATAATTTTGGATTTATGGCATCAAAAGGTATGGGCTTCAATAAGAGCCACCATGGTTTAAGCTTTTCTTTTAAGCTAATGTTTCGACTAAATGCATATTCAAGTTACACAGAGGTGACATGTAAAGAGAAAAAAGCAATGGATATAGATGAAAAAACGTATAGATTAGTAACTCATACATTGATCACAACTAGATAGAGTCTATTGTGTTGTAAAATGAACAGAGTGAAAAACGTGCAATTTAATATTACTAATTTATTTTAGATTCATGACATCAGAATTTGATATGGGCTACAACAAGAGCGACAATAGTTTAAGCTAACTGATGTTTAGTAATTGAAACATTTATCATAATTGGATAAAGACATCATAGTATATATTGTGTTAGAAAATTAACCAAGTGTAAAAGCATGCAATTTAATTTTAGTATTTTACAATTAGTTAGAGGTATATAAAACATTAACTAATGCTTATGTGTTCTAAAATTCTGTCATGTGTGCGAGAGCACGGTTTGATGAACTATTATATACAAATGCACACACGCATGCATCACCACGGCTCACACTAAGGTTTCGTTTGGCATGTGGGGGCTATGATCCACGAGAGAAATGACCCAAGCATGGACTGGGTTGATCCCTCCCTCCCACCCAATCCCCGGCCACCATGGGGTTGGGGGGTCAATCCTTTGCATAACCTAATTATTTTGGATGACTTAGATTGGTGTGGACTGGTTCTTTGGCAGTTGGCAGTCTGTGTGCTACTGCTGCTACCTGTGTTGCATGTATTCTTGTACTATTTGTTTCATTCTCAGTGCCGCATGGCTTCGAGCTGCTGCAATATTTATTTTTTTTGAACCAGCAATAATTGAAATTTGTTAACACTAAAGGCACGTACATACTGACTGGATCAAACCATAAATAGACCAATGTGCAACTACATACATAGAATGTCTCTTACTTGCCAACTAGAAAAGTACAATGCCCAATATTTATTATACAAAGTTGGCTGGAGCTAGGCGCTGTCCAACGCGCACCTCTCAGGCTCTTGGTACGCACCTCTCGGGCTCTTGGTACCTGCAGATTCCAAGGCCTATTCCTGGCATTGCCGAGTGGGGTCTAGCCCGAGCCAGGCCGGGACGATCCGGAGGTGCTTGCTCGGCCGGGCCTCCCCTAGGTCAGGAGCTTCCTCTGTCCTGGTCGAGCCCCTGAGCGGAGGTAGCTCGAACTGAACAGGGAGTTTGCCTCCCTTAGCTCATTCCCTTGACGCCGGGAATTTCTTTGCAGTGGGCCTTCTGCAGCCAATTAAGCTATCCCTTATGTGCCAAAGGGTGCGCGCGAGTGCACCCGATGGGTGTAGTCTGTGAGCCCTCGACTAATTAGGAGCATCAAGAGGGGTTAACCGGATTGTTACACCCTTAATTTGAGGGTTTAACTATACCCTTATGATTCACATCCTTTATCAAAAAAAAAATTCTTGTTGAGGGCTAAACCTAAACGCCTGCAGAAACCAAATTCTGTTTGACATAATTGTGCACAGTGTAGCTGATGCATGCAACTTAAAACCTCGAAATACACGTTGCATCGATATAGATTGAATGAGAGCGTGCTTCTTATTCCCTTTTGGACGGATCATAGTATGTCGTTGGCTCCAGGAGGCTCCATGCTTGTTTCTGTCAGCTCGCATTGAATTAGTTCTTCAATTTTATCTAGTATAGTGTTCTTCACCCATAAATTTTTCCGAGAGTCGGGAACATCTGGCTGTGGTTGCCGTGTACAACCTAATATTTTGTCTGTTTTCAAAATGTGAAACAAGGACAGAGTCCTAGGGGTCGATGGAATATCCAGCTGTGTTTGTTTCTTTCACTTGATTGTAGCACATGGACTTTCTCGGTTGTTCAGACATTTTATGTTCACTTCGAGGGGACAAAATTTAATCAGAAAAGTTGTCTTCGTTTCGTTAACACTTAGGGAACCCTGAACCAAATCAGTGGTCAGAAAATCTGTGTTGGTTACAGTGAATGCTAACATATGTGAAATGAAGTTTAGGCTTATGGATGCCAGTAAACAGCCAATAGGCTGCTCAGTGATCTCAATATTCAAATAACATAGGTTCAGCGGTCTTTGCAGACACTGCTTTTCAGTCTACATTTTCTGCACAGCTTATTAATTTCCCACTCGCAAGAGGCATTTTGCCACAAGGCCTCTCTAGTTCCAATTTGCTCCTCCACTGCGCGTGCTTTGCCGAGTGCAATTGCACTCGGCAAAGAAGGCTTTGCACTCGGCAAAGCCTTTGCGGAGTGCTGCACTCGGCAAAGAGCTGTCGGTATATCCCTTCACGGCAAAGGCTTCTTTGCCGAGTGCTTTTTGTCGGGCACTCGGCAAAGCCTTTGCCGAGTGCCGGAAAAGCACTCGGCAAAGATTTACACTCGGCAAAATGAAAATGCGAAAAAAACCCAAAAATAATAGTAAAAATTTTCAAAAAAAAATTTTGGGGGAGGCCGCCATCAACCAGCGCCCGCCCGTCTTCATCGAAGTCAGTGCATTTTTTGCGCTAAATTCGCGGCTAACGCAGCTGGCGGGATTCGAACTCACGACCTCTCCCTCGCGTGTCTACTGCTCTGCCACTGCACTACACTGTCATTTGTGTCTGGATTCCGTTATCTATCCTCATATATTATACTAAACCGAGAGTAAATTGCTTGTTTGAGGCCCTAAACGAATTCAAATAAAAAAGTGGTGAACTACAAAGTTTCATAACTTTTCGAGATCTATAATTTTCATTTAGGAAGTTTTTCCATCCGAGGTCGTTTGAAAAATTCAAATTTCAAGTTTGAGAGATTCAAACGTAGTTTTGCATGATAAGATGATTTCGAATCAAAAAGTTGTCAACTACATAGTTTCATAACTTTTGGAGATATACAATTTTCATTTAGGAAGTTTTTCCATCCGAGGTCTTTTGAAAAATTCAAATTTTAAAATTTTCAAATTCAAACGTTGTTTTTGCATCACAAGATGATTTCAAATCAAAATGTTGCCAACTACAAAATTTCATAACTTCTCAAGATCTACAAGTTTATTTTGGTCATTTGTTCATCCGACATAGTAGTAGTAACATTGTTCACAAATCTTATATATCTCTCTTCTACTTTCATGAAACTAATATGAGAGATGTAGATTTTATGAACAACGTTATTGTCGCTTTGTCAAATGAAGAAATGACCAAAATAAACTTTGTAGATCTTGAGAAGTTATACAACTTTGTAGTTAAAAAAGTTTTTCATTTGAATTCATTTAGGGCCTCAAAAATTGCTTTGAAAAACTGATTTGCCGAGGGCCAAAAAAAATGCACACGGCAAAATGCCTCTTTGCCGAGTGCCAAAACAAAGGCACTCGGCAAAATATATATTTGCCGAGTGCCAAAAAAAAAGCACTCGGCAAAGACACATTTTGCCGTGTGCCGAAAAATAGCACTCGGCAAAATACATATTTACCGAGTGCCAGAAAAAATGCACTCGGCAAAGACGCATTTTGCCGTGTGCCGAAAAATAGCATTCGGCAAAATACATATTTGTCGTGTGCCAGAAAAAGGCACTCGGCAAAGACGCATTTTGTCGAGTGTTTTTTTTTTTGCCGAGTGTATTTTATTTGGCACTCGGCAAAGACCGTCTTTGCCGAGTGCCCGATAAAATACACTCGGCAAAGCCTCCGGCACTCGGCAAAGTGCCGGTTTCCGGTAGTGCTGCATCCTTTCGTGGTATGTTCTCATCTATGGAAAACTTCGTTGCGTCCACTTAGTCAACAAGATGTTATGAGTTCTTCGTTTATGTTCTCATAACATTGCCTGGTGATGCAGAGATAGCAGAAGATTGATGCTGGACAGTACATCCCCGTTTCTGTAGGACTACAGATTGAAGAGATCCTATCTGGAGCAGAACAATATACATTGAGACAAACTGTTCTCCATATACAAGCAGTCTGATCAGTGGCTTCCCGATTGTCCTGTGTTGACCTACGACCTTTTCCAGTTCTAATTGGTCTGGAAATTCTGATTCAGCGGTAATTCTTCTTGTTGATTAACTGCTAAGCTGTTCTAGTTATAGTTATTGATCAACAAGGCTGTCACTGTACCTGCTAAACTGGTCTAGTTGCCTCCACTTGTTGCAGGGGTTGCTGTGTGAACTGTTGGTTTTCGTTTCTCCTGGTGATCGAGTGATTGTCCTACATTATTTATTTTATGGATTGGTCTCTAATGTCCTTCCCTCACTCTTCACCACACCAGATCATTTCTTTCCCTACGGCTAGGACTAGTCCCCTCAGCTGGGAACATCCGTCAGAGCGCTCCCTCTTCCCTGGCGTGTGAGCTAAACCGAAAGAAAGCTGCCCGCACTGTCAGAACACTGCATGCGCCGCCAAAAACCAAACTTATGCGCTCCAGTCCACAGCATGGCCCACGCGTAAGTGAGGTGTGGCAAAAAAGAAGGCTGAACATAAAGGCGATGGGCGGGCGAGGTAAAAATTTCGCGACCTTATCCTATCACCTCACCTACCCGACTTCTCCCCATCCCCAAATTTCTTTCTCTCTCTCTCTCTCTCTCTCTCTCTCTCGGGAGATGGCGGCGAAGCACTGGCGCTGGCCTTGAGCGAGGACGCCGCCGCCGCCGCCTGGCCCCTGGATCCGATGAGATGACGTCCTCTCATGGCTTCTGCCTTCCCTTCCTCTCTCTCTCTCTCTCTCACGGCTTCTCCCTTTCCTTCCCACTTAGGGTTGCCATCGCTGTGGCATCCCCAAGATCCAACAGGTGAACTCCTCCCGTGGAGATCCACGGCATGGCGGCGGCGCTGGCGCTGCACGAGCCCCCTCCTCCCCAGTGCAGATCAATGGCGTGGCAAAGCATCATGAGGCCCTAATCCTCCTGCTCAAGTCCAAGGCATGTTGGCGCCAGAGGGAGGTATGTACCCCAGCCATGGATGAGAAACTCAAGGCCCATGCAGATCCACATCTCACCACAAGCCCTCACGAGATCTGAATGTTTTTAGATTTTTAGGTAATTTATTTACCCTTTCATGAAGGAGAAAATGTTTTAGATTATTTTAGGTAATTTATTTACCCTTCCATCGAGGTGCTAGAACCCTGAACGTGAACAATAGTCACTGAATTTTATTTTGGGCAGCTGCATTTTTCACTCATTTGCTGAACTGACATGCAGTCTATTTGTCCTTACTTGAGTTGTGCGGCCCGTGCCTTATTACATACATATAGGATAATAGATTTGTTAACATTTGCGCATGCATTTTTTGTCAATTTACATTGGGCAAGTACTCTGCATAGAAATCTGAGCACTTTTGTTTCTAAAAATATGCCTGGACACTTTTGTTTTGGAAGATAGTTTTGCTTGGATGAAGTAGCATTGATGAAATCTCATATGTTGATTCAGCTAAATATTCTACAATACATATCAGCTGCTGATAATCTTTACAATTTTATAGAATTGTGCTTCTTTCTAATTCCAGCCTTTTTATGTTGTACAAGAATGCACTACTATTATGAAAAAGGAATGTTCTTATGTGCATAAAAGCAAAATTTATAGTCAAAAGGAAGTATTTTGGACTTAGTTACATTCTTTTCTAAAAAATTACAACGTTTCAGTCAGTAGGCAACCATAGTGCTTAGTCAGTAGGCATGCTGACAATGAATTTTGGCATTTCCAGGCAGTGTTGACAGTGCTTGAAGGTAGTGGTGGTTTGCGGCAATCATGTGAACTAACTAAGGGTGCGTGTCCGCGTACTCTTTGTTCAAGAATATTTTCACTTATCACTACTAGTTGTTTAACTGGTCTATACAAGAATTGTTTGAAACAAATGTGCAGATGTGGAACACTAACAATTAGTGTTGCCGGGTCCGGATGTGTAGTAGCAAGGCAGGTTGGTTGGCAACTCCTAGATGTGCTACGGCAGCATGACAGCTTTAGGATGTGGTGCGGCAGCGCAGAGGCTCTGTACTGATAGCGTGTGCTACAGCAAGGGTGGTGAGCATCACCCTATACCCTCCCATCCCCGGCTCTTCTTGCTTGTATCTGCAAGTTATAGAAACTCAGATCGTTCCAACTCAATGTTCTTGGTACTGATCCTACTAGAAGACAACTAGCTCTGCTCATCTGCTGTAGAAAATGACTTTGCTATCATGAGCTATTTGTGCAGGAAACACTTTTTGGGTTATTTGTTTCCATCTTCTTTCATGCCATTTAACATTGACCGAATAATTTCCAAGATTTAGTATGTCCACTTAGAAAAGAATGATTTCCAAAAACATTGACAGTATTATCTATTCACTCACAGAGGACATTACTTGAGATGATCGATTTCCAAGATTTAGTCTGTTTGCAATTATAAACGTCCAAGAAGGATCCATCATGTTGATACAAATTTTTTGCAGGTCATTGCTGACAATAAAAAACAAATAGAGATATTGCCTGTCATGCTTAAGGAAGAAGAAAGTAAACATGGTAAGATTACCGGCTCACATTATTTTTTTGCTCTTAGTTGACCTGTTTAGGATCTGACGCTTATGCAAACACAAGATCTCGACTGTAGTGTTATCCAAAAAAAGATTTGACCCATTCTATGATTCATATAGATTTTCTGTCCTTGCATCACTAGTGGAATAATATACTCAAGGGCAGTCCTGAATTTAATTGATAATAAAGCATACACAAAGCTAGTGAGTTTCATTCACTTGCCATCTTCCCTCGCTTCTATCTGTCCCAGGTCTTCCCCTACCTACGTAACACAATGGTGAGATCCCCATTGCGTTGGCTCTTCTTGTATGGTACAAAATTATTTTTGGTCTGGTGCAACTATTGTTATTTACATGCATTGGACCGAGGTGCTAGATACATGTTTTATTAGGACTGTTCTAGTGTTTTGAGACAACACTACAAGACTGTTTTAGCATTTCAAACTACACTTTGCACAAAGTGCACGTAAGCTTTAGTGTTTTAGTGCTCTATTTGTATCTGAACTGCAATTAGAAGATTCTACTTACACTTGCTGTGAGTATAATCTCATGGCTACATCCATGACATATGATGATCTCATGAATGGTTCTATATATCTTGTTTTGATTGTAGAGAGGGACCGGACATGTGCAAGAGTCTGCTGCATTGCCATCCACAGGCTGTTAGGATAGTTACTTGACTTCTATTACTTACATATGTAGTAACTGCAGCTTCGCGCTCTTCCGAGTTTATTTTGCAAGACAACTAGAATGTAGCTTAAGATTGATTTGTCGAACATTATACTAAACTGACCTATGTACAATGTTAAGATATGGTTATATGTACCAAGACTCATGAGTGCAACATTTACCGCTTGTGTGGATGCATGATTAAATGATGAGTATTTGATTATATGTACCAAGACTACCTAGTGTGACATATAGGATGCATGATTAAATGAGCTATGAATCACTGATTTGAATGGTTAAATGATGGTTTATGGAGCCACGACGGTTGGCAACCGGCAGGGAAGATCCTACGTTCTCCTGACGGGTTGTAGCCGACGGGAAAGATTTAGATTTTCCCTGACGGTTTCGAGACGACAGGAAAGATTTGGATTTTGCCTGATGGTAGGTGACCGACGGGGAAAGTTTCCGTGATGGCAGATGAAAAACTGACACCGAAGATCTTCCCTGACGGCTCTAACCGTCAGGAATCAATCGCTGACGGATTTCCGTCAGGGAAAGTGGACTTTCCCTGTCAATTCATTCTTGACGGCTTATCCCTGACGGTTACCGTCACGGATCACTTTCCCTGACGGTATTAGCCACTTTCCCTGACGGTGTCGGCCGTCAGGAAAGAAATTTCCTGGGGTAGTGCTTGAAGATCTTAAAGTCACCTGTATTGATCTGAACGAACTGCTTCTACAAGATGATTACTGCTTGTTCTTATTGTCACACTCATTTCCTTCATGGAAGATGATTCCTAGTCGTGCTTCAGAATTGCATGTGCTGATCGAGGAAAGATGGCATGGGCTTGATGCTATGTGTACCCATTTTTCTGTTGAACGAGTCAATCTGTCATCAAAGAGATCATGTTGGAAGCAAAAACGGAAAATAGCATTGACACATGCTGATCTCCTTGCATGTATACCATCTAAATAGTGGCTTATTATCAGTTGACCTGTAATCAGGTACTTACTGCTGCACCATCATAGCTTAAATACAGTGATAACTCTTCTTGATGTAATTTCTTTTTGAACTATTCTAGTTATGGGTACCATCTAGTTATTGCCCGTGATTGAACAACCTTTGTTTTAACAAGCAAGGGGTTTTCCATTTAATTCTTTCTATTTTTTGCAGGATTAATTAGCTGTCGTACCTGGGGTTCTCTGTTGGTGATTGGGTTGACAATCCAAACAAACAGTATATGCCAAGATGATTACTATTGACTCTAGTTGGAAGATAGATTTCTAAGGTAAGACATCCAATATGTACTTGGAATCTGACAATTATCATGATGTACCAGATCTAAATGCGTAGCTAATGGAAGTATTACTAGAGGTTATATATGTGCAACATGTCATACTTCTCTAGATTGATAACATCCAATGTAGTGTACCTTAGCTTACAACACTTGAAAGAAAAAAATAAAATGGGACAAGAAGCTAAGACAGGGTCGATCTATACCTCAATACTTCACCTTACTACACACCTTCTCAACCTGCACCGTCATGTACCTAGTGTGTTATTAGTTTCTAGTATACATGTGAATGGACAGTGACATCTAATTAAGAGGTGGATGAATTAGACAACTTTAAAGCTACTTGGCTTCTAAAACCTATCAAAACCTATGCAAGATACTTTTCTAGATATGCACTACGGTTTTGCTAAGTGTTGTTATCTCTACTGTAAAAAAAGAGGTTTCAATCCTATCAACTAGCCTAGCAAGCTAAACTAGGAAAGGTAAGCACACAACCTAGAAAAGCAATTATGTGCGGAAAGGTAGAGAATACAAACTCCGGTTGACAGCAGTATTTTTCCCGATGTATAGAGATGCACATGATTCCTCCTAGTCCATGTTGGAGCCCCTCACAAGGGCCAAGTTCCCGGTTGAGTAATTCCATGGATAGCCCCCTGGCCTTTCCCACACACAAGTGGGTCACTGAGATGGTCTCTCCCAGACGGCTCCCTGCCATTTTCACTATCGTGTTTCTGACCAAACAGCCTAGGCCACATGTTGCCTTAGTACAATATTGGCCGCCTCTCCACCACTCGGAGGGTCCCGCAAGACTACATGTCCCTAGTGTGCAACTCTTTGTGTGTGCAAGCATCGCTAGTTTGGAGGTATGCAAACCTCATTAAACATTAGATGTAAGCCTAATGCCTAGCCATTTAAATATGGTTGCATGCGTGCAGTACTCACTAGAGATGTCCAGTGCTGTCACCAGAGAGTTCTAGTGCCACTTGGACTAGCCATTGGAGTGGACCATTGGCTTCCCTGGAACTCTGATGGGTATTCTTTCCCAAGCTGTTTATTAAAGTAAAGATGAGTTGATCATCTGAACAAACTTCTTCTGTTGATATTTATGCCCATTAATTTTTCCCTTTTGGAAGATACAGTTTGTAAGGTAAGTGCAATAGGTGTGCTTCTCGATATTGTTTCGTTGCTTCCATGATGTTCTTGTTTTTCCAAAGAAATGTTTCCTTCTTTTTGTGGATCTGTTGGTACTTCTATCCATGTTGTCACTAGGTCAAAATTCTGATACAACTTTTAAGCTAGTATTTTTTTCCAATAAGGAAAGAGAAACTGCCTTGACTGTTTTTTATAAAAAAGACAATAAGCCCATGAACTGGTATGGCGACAATCCAAACAAAAACTTTTACCCATGCTTTAGCATTGTCAAGGTGTTGGTATTGCCAAAGTTTGGTTCCCGAGAAGATGGTCCACATACCGATGAAAGTCATCTATTTCTTATTTTTTGAAACAAGGTAGTCAACTTTATGCCTTTATCTCAATTAGTGGCGGATCTAGGCATTAGCTGTAGGGCCACCTGCCACCACAACTTTTGCAAAAAATACGTTTTACCATCCTTACAAATTTGCAATTATACATGTCAATACTATTAATTGATTTAATATCTACAAGCTTGGCTCCATAGGTTTTTAATCGTAGATCCACCACTCAATGTTCTTCTAGTTACCAAGTAAAAAAAATATAGATCTCTGATAGCTGTTGGACAACCTCCAACTTCTTGATGGGAAAGGGTCAAAGCCCATTTCAAGAAAAAAATGATAATGATGTACATTAAAAATACTCGAGGTTTTGTTGTGTCATGCTAACTAACATGCAGATGGGTTTCTTAAGCTACCATTTCAATACCTCACCATGCAACTACATTTGCAAATGCTATTTTCATTCGTTCTGGATTTTTGCTATAATTGAATCAAAAAGCTACTTCTTGACACCTAAACACATGATTGGTATTATGCATAATTAGAAGGTATATATAGATATTTAGATTTTGTAGCTGCACTACTCTGACATGCAATATGCAAAGGTGATGATTACACATCTGCAAAAGAGACCACCACAAGACATTCAAAGTTTATTAACATAGTCAAAATTTTAGGTGGACTTTTTTAATCTCTCTACAGTCACAAATTTTGTCCAGTTTGTCCAATATTTATGACATCTTAATATCTGTTTTCATTAACTACCAGCCTACACCACTGCAAGTTTTCCGTTCTCCAGAATAAGGTCCTCTGGGTGCATCTCAATCATTCATTTCGTCTGATGGCAAACATACTTGATCCTATTGTTGGATCATGTGCCAAGGAATTACAAGATATAATAACAGAGAAGGCTGTAATGATTCTAGGGGTAAAAGAAGAGCTCAGACAAATGCAGAGAACAATGAAACAAATACAATGCTTTCTTCATGATGCTGAGCAAAGGACAGAAGAGTCAGCGGTTAACAACTGGCTTGGAGATCTGAAAGATGCAATGTATGAAGCCGATGATATAATTGACTTGGCTAGATTAGAAGGAAGCAAACTGCTAGCAGACCATCCTTCATCATCTAAAAATGTTGCTTCATGTACAGGCTTCTCATTTCTATCTTGCATTCATAATATTCAAAGACGTCAGGCCATTGCCGTTCAAATAAAAAACTTCAATGTTGAACTTGAGAGGATTTCAAAGCTGGGTGAAATTTTTTTAATGCTGAAGAATATGCAACCTAAAGAGGAGAGTTCAGTAGTGAGGCAGATCAAAACTTGTGAGCTTGTGGAGCCTAACCTTGTCGGAAAGGAAACTTTTCTTGCTTGCACAAGATTGGTGGAACTGATTCTTGCACATAAAGAAGATAAGTCATACAAGATTGGCATTGTTGGAACAAGAGGTGTTCACTACCACAGAACGGAATTTTCTTGGCGGCCAAAAACCGCCAAGGAATATAGGAAAACCGCCAAGGAAATGTTTTTTGGCGGTGCACCGCCAAGCATGAACCGCCAAGTTTGGATTGCAAGGAAAATAGAGTTTCCTTGGCGGCTGGCCCTCAAGCAATGTTTTCTTGACTGCCAACCTGCCAAGAAAAACATGGACATGTAACAACCGACAAGAGGACAGGAAAATGAGTAGACCGACAAGTAAATACATTTTCTTGAGGGTCATACACCATCAAGTAATCATATTTCCTTGGGGGTGCTTGACCGCCAAGTAATTGCATTTTCTTGAGTGCTACTTAGCGCCAAGTTAAGGGTGTATTACTTGGCGGCCTTAAACCGTCAAGAAACCTTGTTTTCCTTGTCTGTTGTCCCGCCAAGAAAATTAATTTTCCTTGCTCCCTTCTCAGCCAAGGCAATACATTTTGCACAAATATGGTAGCCAAGGAAATATGATCTCACCAAGGAAAAGGCAGAAATATTTCACCAGAACAATTAAATCGAATGGATCAAACAATATCCATTAATGATCCAATAGTCATATAGATAATAACATCAGAAAATCATACATAACATGCAACATCCGATGGTTCATTACAAGACCATTTTGCAGATATATACAAAATCTATATGGCAACATTGTTTCATGCCTTCATGTAGCAGCCATGCTTAAGGCAACATTGCTCACTACATTAGCAAAAGGATAGCTGGCACCAGCACCAGTCATGCCTACATGTCAGCAACACATGCTTAAGGCAACATTGCTTACTACATCGATCAACAAAAGGTTAGTTGGTGCGCACTTGCATTTGGAGGGTACCAGCACCAATACACTACAACACTGTTGGTTTCTACCAAATTAGACCAAAAGGAAATCCAAACTGCAGCCTACCAGTCACTTGGAGCCATTGGCGTTACCATGTCGTGTGCCACTCCCATCTGTTGCCACTCTCATCTTTTTGTTGCATGCATGGCCAGTTAAGTGCTCATTGTCACCTTGGACATTTTCAACATCTCTGCAGCCATTGCCATCATTATCCAGTTCCTAGTCAGCATTCTGTAGATTATTGGCTTCATCATAAATGTCATCATGATCATCTTCCTCGTACATGCCATCATCACCTGACATGTCCTCATCAGCTTCATCATCAGTGCTATCCTCATCAGTGTAATCCTCCTCATCAGCGCCATCAACAGTGTAATCATCATTGTAGTTGTAGTTGTACCAACCATTATCAACAGATTCAGAGCCTCCAAGTGATAAACTTGTAGTCTGCAAGAAGCAATATAGTTGTACTCAATATACTAGTTTCCTATTATTAGCAAAACTCAAGTGAACCAATACATATTCCCTAAAAATATCTTTTTTCTAAACACCTAAAAATATCTGTGCAAACAAATTGTGTCATTACTGTTTTTCTTGCTTATTCACATTACACTTTTTGTTTACTCAGTAAAGCATAGAAGAATGAGTTGTCAAGATAAAGGATGATCTTAAGGCCTTATATCAATGTTACTGTTTACATAAAGATTCTCTTTTTGTCCATTTTTACGCCAAGCAAAACTGATCTTGGCTACCTTACCATCAACATAAAACTAAGAATGGCATTTCTAATCAACAAGAAGCCACTTATTCACTGCTGCAACTCGCATTGCCATTCTGCCACCAAACATTATTAAATCTCTAGATGAAATGTCCAGAAAATACAAAGTATGAAACGTGCAAGATAATAAAATGAATGTTGTAACCTGGTTGCGGCGGGCATCAATGTTTGCTAGGCGCTGCAGCAGATCAGCAGGTGGTTCTTTTTTGAAATCCGCATAAATTCTCTACAGTTAAAAAGCACCCACATAAAAATGCATGCATAGGGCGAGTTAAACAGTGTAAATAATAAACAATTTTTACCATGACAAGGTCACGATGGACACCATTTTCCTCAATGAGTAGGCCATTAGTTTCTTTCAATCGCTCATTTTCAGCGATCACACTTCGATACTTATCATGATTGGGTGGCATAACTGATGCTGATTTGGCATGTACTAGAACACATGCCTTATCCACGGCACCATCGCCTATTAGAACACGGCCATGGGGCATTCCACGTGCCATGGTGTACAATGCTTTCCCATCAAGTACTTTTGAATTCTCATCTGGAGCTAGTGCTTTGTAGTCATCCTAAAATGAAGATAAGATGAAATTAAGATGGGCATGTGAAATAAATTATGTTGTAATACATTCAGGAAGTAAACAATCATGCAAAAAAAATATCAATAATAGATAAAAGTATGAAGAGCAGACCAAACGTTTCTGTGCTTTTTGGCTAGGGATTGGACCACTCCTTCCAGTGCTATCCGCATTCTTAATTCCGGATTTCATTACAGAAAATGTGTTTATAGTGCCACTCTGATGCCCAGGCCCAAAAGTATATTCCTGTAAAACCAATAAGAAATTATGCATGAAAAAATGTACTGCAGGTCAATGACTTCAGTAAGACAAAAATGATTTCTCCTACCAGGAATTGTTGTGTCTCTGTAAAATTTCTTGAACCTCCTCTATTTTGAGCAGGATCTTCAGCACTCATGCGTGACTCTTGGGCTCTGTGCCTCTTTTCCTTGTACTCATCAGAAGTTCAGTATTTGGAGAACCAAGCCCAGACTGTCTTATTGCACCATTCAATACGAGCAGACAAGTATTCTGCTTCTGTAAGTTCAATGGTGCGTGCTCGTGTATCATCACAGTTCTCACCCCTTTCATGAAAGAACATCTTGACAGCCTCCAAACGTAGTTGGTATACCATATTGCTTACCCTTCTCACAAGATAGTTCTCTAGATTTTTCTCAGCAACTCTCCTATGGTTGGGATGAACTGTAAACAAACTCTACATATGTAGGACAAGGCAAAGTTACATATGTATAGCCAAGCCAACAAAATATCGAAGTTCTTAAACTAGAAGCTAGATGTTTACTTACCCAGATCACCTGCTTTACTCTCTGAGCATAGCAGACATCATGTTCATTCTTTTTCCAATAATAATCATTCCATGACATTGTTGGCTGTTGTTTAATAATTGTGCCATCATCATCATACACCGTGATAATACCTGGGTACTCCCGTTTTAGAATAGCTCCTACTTGTGATGGGTACTTGTAGCCTCTTGGTGTGTAACCAACATAACTGAATTGACTGTTATAAAACAATTGAAAAGTCAATTATTCCTAGTCATCTTTATACTTCCTTTCAAATAGTTGAAGAATGATAAGAACTATAGTAATATCTAGAAATGAGCACATGCATACTTACCAATGACCAACAGGTTCTAGCTGAACCCTTCCACTGCGCAGAACCATTTTCAATTCTGTTCTGGTCAACTTCCCTCTTCCCCTTTTCGAAGGATTCACATTTAGTTGGGAGTCACCACCTTCACTACCACCATTAAGTTGGGCACCATCACCACTACCATTCTGTTGGGAGTCACCAACATTAGCACTTCTTTCAGAGTTAACACCAGCAGGACTACTCCTTCGAAAGTTCCCACCATCACCTGCAATCCTTCTGGACTGATTTCTATTGGACTGAACACCATCTAGACTGCTCCTTTCAGAGGAGCCACAATCAGCTCTAACCCTTGTGTTATTATTTCTGCTGGACTGAACACCATTTGGACTGCTCCTATCAGAGTTGCCACCATCAGCCCCAACCCTTCTGGACTGATTTGTATTGGATTCAACACCTTGAGGATTGCTTCCGGAGTTTGCACCATGATTACTTCCAGTGTTACTCTTGTGCTTTTTGTGACGAAGAGCATACATCTCCTGCATTATTAGTAAAACAGTTAGTAAGTTGTATATCGCAAGCACAAATGACAGTTAGCATATTTTCAAGAACACGCAACCACACATGTGAATAACATTTTGAGCGCAAACATGGATATGCAATAAGGCATAACAAGTGCACAATTTTATCCCAAAAGGTACACTTGTTTCAAGGAATACAAACTGCTTGCACAACCCCTAAGTAAAGAAAAAGAAGTCAATAATCATCAGGGTCATAAGCTAGATGTTCAGGCAGATCATCAGGGTCCTCTTCATCTTGGTTGTGTTTTCAATCCACTCATTAGAGGGGGCCTGTCCAGGAGACCAACCACTATACATCCATTCCCGGCCTGTCATTACTTTTATTCTGTTTTAAAAAGATGACAAAAATTATATATATTTCAGGTTCTTGAATATTGACACAATTATCAACCAAATATGGCTAGTAGGGCAGAAAAGAAAGAGAAACACAATAATTATCAACACTGTGTCCAGCTTACTACAAATATGCACTCTAACTAATGTCAAACACACAGTTGTTAAGAAAGAACATGATACTTACTGTTACTGTATTTCAAAGTTGTCCACAGAGAATTCCCTTGCACTCCTCAACAATGGAAAACAGATCACATCTACTGAGATCAAACCTGGTAAAAAAAGGCATGATCAGTTTACACATGGGTTCCCTGAAGACGAACACAATCAAGACGAACACATGGGTTCCCTGAAGACGAACACCAATTTCCATGTGAACTATCTAAAGTCCAACCAGATGTTTCAGATAGCAACAATTAATTTGTTTGAATCGAAAGCCTCAAAAGTTTAGAATATCCAATGTCTCTCAGAACTAATTTCAGACCTATGTCCTAGCGCACAGTATGTGTACTAGTAATGATGAAGAAAAACAAAAAAAACAAAATAAGAAAGCCATCCTCACCAGGCTCTGAAGTGTTTGTCTGGATCTACAGGATATTGACCTCTGGAGCTGTCCAGACCATGGACCAGTGCGAACACCAGGGCAGTAGCGTCCAGGCCAACTTGCTACAGAATCCCCACTACGGCAGCAGCGTCCACGACAACACACTGCAGAATCCCCACCACGGCAGCAGCATCCACGGCACTCAGCACCAACACAGTCCAACACGCTGAAGAATCCCCACCACGACGCCAGAGATAGGCTTCACATCATCACAGATCTTGCACGTCTGGGCGTGGGAACACAGGGGATGAGTGGAGAAGCTGACGATGTCAAGCCAAAGGGTGGAGGACACTGATTTCAGAGCTAAGCCATGGAGATCTTGGGACGAAGGTTCGAGGGGGTGGAGAATGGAGAGGGTGGTGCTGAGGGGTGTCGGGAGTGGAAGAGAAGGGCGTTGAGAGGAGGCGGAGGGCGTCGAGGAGAGACGATGGAGGAGGTTGCGTCGAGGGGAGGAGGTGGCGTGGGCGGCAGATGGGTGGCGGTGGCGGGGGGAATTTTGGTCTGTGTTGGGGACGTCCCTGTGTTGGATGAGTTGCCTTTGGGGCGGCGGCGGGTTAGGGTTATACGCGGGAGCCAATTTTTTCAAGGAGAGCGACGGGACTTGGCTAACTTTGGCGTTGGCACCCAAAACATTTCCTTGGCATGGCAGTTAGAAAAATTTATAGTTTCCTTGAGGGTTTTCTTGAAACCGCCGAGAAATATCTATATTTCCTTGGCGGGTCTCACCAACCTTCAAGAAATATATATTTCCTTGACTGTTTTATAGCACCGCCAAGGAAATACCATATTTCTTGGCGGTTTCAATTTGGCCTTCAAGAAAATTCCTAGCCCTCAAGAAATTTCAGGATTGTGGTAGTGGTTGGAAAAAAACAACTTTGGCTCAAAAAATATATAATCACCAAAAAATAAAAGGAACATTTAACAAGCAAGTATGGATTTGTGTTTCTAAAGACTATTCTGAAGACGCTCTTTTGAAAGAATTTCTTCGAAACATTGGGGTAGACTATAAGCAAGATGAAACAGCTGGAGAACTTAGCATAAAGCTTGCGACAGCAGTTCAAGATAGAAGTGTAATTCTTGTTCTAGATGACATTTGGAACCAAGAGGCATGGACTAATCTACTAAGAACGCCATTAAACACTTCACCTACAACAATAATTCTTGTGACTACTCGTAATGATACAGTGGCACGAGCAATTGGTGTGCAAGATGTTCATCGAGTTGAATTGATGTCGGATGACACAGGATGGGAGCTGTTGTGGAAAAGTATGAACATTAATAAAGAGACTGAAGTGGCAAATCTAAGGGGTACGGGTAATGAGATTGTCTGTATGTGTGGTGACCTTCCCCTCGCAATCAAGGTTACTGCTAGTGTTCTAGCAACCAAAGAGAAAACTGAGAACCAGTGGAGGCAGCTTATAAGCAGAAGTGCTTGGTCCATGAGCAATGTTCCCATTGAGCTTAGAGGAGCATTGTATTTGAGTTATGATGACCTACCATGGCATTTGAAGCAATGCTTTCTATTTTGTTCCTTGTATCCAGAAGATTATATCATGTCTCGTAATGATCTTATAAGGTATTGGGTTTCTGAAGGTTTTATACAGGAGCAAGGAGAGCAACTTCTTGAGGGTACATCTAATGAATATTACAATGAATTGATATATAGGAATCTCCTTCAACCAGACCCACGATATGCTGACCATCATTGGTGTAAAATGCATGATCTTTTAAGGCAGCTTGGTCAACATTCGTCACAGGATGAATATTTTTTTGGAGATCCAAAATCATTGGATGCTAAAAATTTATCCAAACTACTGCACATTTCAATTTTTACTGATAGTGATTCTATAACTCTCCCCAAAGAGCACATTAGAGCCCGAACATTGCTTATTCATTGGACCAAGTCTGGAAGAATTGAAAATTCAATATTCAAAAGGCTTTCATGCATTCGAGTTTTGAATTTAACTAGTTCAATTATCCAAAGTGTTCTGGATTCTATTGGGACTTTGATCCACCTTCGATTACTTGATTTTGATGGAACTAACATATCTGATCTTCCCGAATCAATTGGCTCTCTCACATACCTTCAAATACTGAACTTGCAGCGGTGTCCAAATTTGCACAGGCTTCCTTTGGCAATCTCCAAATTATGCAATTTAAGACGACTGGGCCTTGATGGAACACCAATAAAACGGGTTCCAAAAGGGATAAGTGAATTGTAGTCTCTTAATGATTTAGGAGGATTTCCAATTGGTGGTAGCAGTGTTAATAATGACAGAATGCAAGATGGATGGAACCTAGAAGAATTGGATCCCCTTTGGCAGTTGAGAAGGCTTGATATGATCAAACTGGAAAGAACAGTTCCTCCTAGTAAAGATACATTGCTAGCAAACAAAAAACATCTCAGAGAATTATTGCTATGTTGCACTGAACACACACATGAGCCATATTCAGAAGATGCTGTAATCAATATTGAGAAAACCTTTGCTTTGCTAATCCCTGCGCACAACCTAGAGAATCTCAGTTTTGTGAATTTCTTTGGTCGGAGGTTTCCCACCTGGCTATATACTGCTACCCATTTGCCTTCACTGACATACTTACAGCTCATAGACTGCAAATCATGTGTGCATCTTCCACCAATTGGTCAGCTCCCCAACTTGAAATATATGAGAATCGAAGGAGCCACTGCAGTCACCCAGATTGGACCCGAATTTGTTGGCTCTGTGGTGGGTAATCTCAGATCTACAGACGCAATTGCTTTCCCCAAGCTTGAAACATTAATCATCTGGAATATGCCCAACTGGGAGGAGTGGTTCTTTGTTGTTGAAGAAGAAGAACAGGAAGCAACAGGTAAGGAAGGGGGAGAGGATGGGGCTATTGCAAGGGAAATGGAGGAAGCCCTACTTCCAAGGATGCATCTGCTGCCACGATTGAAGGAGTTGGTACTTATCCGCTGTCCCAAGCTGAGGGCTCTCCCATGGCAGCTTGGACAGGAGGCCACCAGCTTGAAAGTGGTCCTTTTAAGAGATGTGCACAGCCTTAAGGTGGTGGAGAACCTCCGTTTCCTCTCGGAGGAATTTGTAATCGTACATCATGAAGGCCTAGAGAGGGTCTCAAATCTCCCCCAAGTGAGATTGCTGCGTGTACAGCTATGTCCCAACTTGAGGTATGTTGAGAGGATGGACAACTTGCACCAGCTGTTTCAGACAGAGGATATGCAATGTATCTCGTCATCACTGTGGCTGCCTGGACTCCAAGAGCAGCATCGACGCCTACATGGAGATGACATGGATGTCTACACATGGACATGATGAACATATAGAAATGCCCAATCAGATGGCTATGAAGATGTAAGGTATAACCATTCGCAGGATTTTTCTAATTTTGTTACATGTTTGTCTAGTCTGCTTTAGCCCTGCTAATGGGTCAGATTCCAACCCGTTCCAAATGTAATTAATTATTTTCTAACCCCATCCCACCCCATTCCAGATCAACTTATACCCAACCCGTCCCAGCCCACTCTGTCCTGGGTTGCCACGGGTTCTGCTACTGTAGGTTGCCATGGGTTCATCTACACTGCTGCTCCGCTTCTCTTGCGTTGAGAACGGAAAGTAGCAAAGGCACATGCAGGAAGAAATCACTGACAATTTTTACTTCAATAAACAGTAGTGAAACTCCTGCACAGCACACAGATTACACGCAGTGTCTGCTAGATTACAGCAGTGAAAAGCAGAGAACAAGCAGATGACTGATGAGATTGCCAAGGTCCACCTGAATAATCAGATAAAAAGACATTCAGATAGTCACCAATAAAGTAATGCTGTCGGATTGGCAAAATAATCCTGCACCCTAACTACTGTCGGTGATATTAATCCATCACACATTCAATTAATAATAACAAACAAAGGCTCAAAAAATGCAAAGAATATGCAAGAATCCATTGCACATTCAACCAATAAGACTCAAGAATCTTGGCCAGATCATTGCAAAATCACAGCTTAAGAAATTGTCAACATCCATATCCCCAAACAGCTCTGGATAGGTGTCCATCATCTTTTACTCGGTAATAACACAGGATACAAAGTTACAGCCCCAAAATTCTATGATGCTCTGGCAGGTGCATAACACAACAGAGAGACTTAACAGAATTATAAAGAATAACAGAGGCTGCATATAGTTTCAAGAATCAAGATGCAGCTAGGTACATGTGAGTGCTCTACCATTACATTGCATAATGGTCCTGGAAAAGCAGGACACAGACTCTTTCGCTCGAATGCCACAAGTTGTGAAATATGCAACACCTTTAGGCCCCCTTTGGTTCACGGGTGAAGCATAGGAATTTCATAGGACGGAGGATTCCTTTGGAATGGCCACTGTTGATGCATTTGGGACACGGGAATGAAGCAGATGAAATCCATAGAAATACTGTGCCAACCCCATGAAAATGGAGGAAACTTAACATCCAATTGGACCTCTTTTTTATGCGAAGACCGAGGCAACTCTCCTTGTTACTCGTGCCAAAGACAGGCAACAGTCAGTAGCAAGAATAAAAAAAGGTATAATGCTGGTGACTAGATGACTAAGAAATTGGATTAATGTTACAAGCATATGTTCTTCCTTTCCTATGTTTCAAACAAACATTTTTATTCCTATCCTCTTGTTTCCCAATCCTCTGTTTTCCACCTGCAATTCTATCCTATCCCACCGTTTTTCCTATTCCTGCGTTTCTCCAATTCAACGTTCCAAAGGAGCCCTTAACTAGATCAGATCCGAATACAAAAGGGAAGCCTAACCTAGGGACTTGGAGATCCAAATACAAGTTGTGAACGTACAGGAAGGGGAAGCAAGGGGCAAGCGAACCTGATGAGTGCTCATTGCCGGCGAAGGGGAGAGCCGGACAAGGCGCAGGAGCGGCGGCGGCCGGCGGTCTCGGCAAGAAGCATTGCACGAGCTGCTTCTTGGCCAGCAGAGGGAGTAGGACCTCAATGCGCTTCGTCTCGGAAGGGGTCAGGGGCGCAGGTACAGGATCTTGGAGTCAGTGGTGTGGGTGCCGCGGCGGGTGCGGCGGCCGGCGCTGACGCCGGCGTCGCCGTCGTGCGACTAGACGCTATCAGAGGATTGGGAAAATGATGCGACAGGATTGAACCCAACCCACGGGTAACCCATACAAACCCGAAAAAAAAGTTAACCCATTCCAACCCATCCCAACCCGATTTGCTAGCAAACCCAACCCATTTGACCTCTGAACCCATTACCACCCATCCGAACAATGACATAACACAACCCAACCCAAAAACTCCAAATATTACCCAACCCATTAGCAGGTGTAGTCTGCTTACGATTATCAGTGCTATGTTTCTTTTTTTCTTTTTCAGGTCATCAAGCGTTGAGGACAGAAGTGACTTGAGCCTCGTGATAATAATATCGTGGTGGGCGAAATTATCCATCAGGTCTCTACGCATCAATCTGGGCAAGAAGAACAGACGTGTGTGTCGTATCATGCGGATGTATATATGGACGCAACGTCGAATGGGCAAGAAACAATGAAACATACTATAATATCGTGGTGGGCGAAATTATCCATCAGGTGTCTTCGGGTCTACGCATGGAGACGTGATGGTAGTCTGGTAGTCGCAATAACCAGTATTGTGTGTATATGACTATAATATGGTACTTCGGTTTTTTGTGAACTAGTCATGCGAAGAACTACGACCATGTTTGGTTGAGCTGTGGCCGTGGGAAAAAGCTGATGTGGGCTGTGAGCTGTGGAAAAGCTACTGTGGGCTGTGAGCTGTAGAAAAACTGAAAGCTATTTGGTTAAACAAGTATAAAATATACCTTTTATCTTTATCTCTCTTGAAACAACTATGGAAGAGTTTTTTATTCCACTAATTTCGAAAAGCAGAAAGCCAAAAGCCAAAAGCAGGGTCAAACCAGCTTTCAAAAATAAACTACGGAAAAGCAGCTGCTTCTGAAAAAGCACCCTCCAAAAGCAGCCCCTTTGGTTGGGCTTTTGGCTTTTGGGGCCAAAAGCCCAACCAAACAGGGCCTACATCTGTTGTGAGTCCCTGTACATGCATGCCTTTTGGTGCCATGTGAAGTGTGATCACGAATCCTGAGCGCAGCAATTTCTACATGACAGAAGCTGTTGCATGCATGTCTGAAAAAAGGTCATGCGTGGAACATGGAAACAGAGCGGCCTTCGAAATACTCTATGGATATTCTTTTTTTTTAAATAGAAATATTCGACGGATAAGCTAGTTTCCCATGCTAAACCCTTGGAAACCGAGCAGCCTATAAGCCATGTGCATGGATAACTGGTTACAATCATTGGGCCACGTTTAGTGAAATGAAATGAAATAACCTGCTGCTGCCTGTTGGAGTCACCGACAAAACTTCCTGTTTGGCTTTGGGACCCACCCAGGCTTCCTCTCCTTTGGGACACACCTCCTCCAAAGCAAAGGCCAAAGTGGAAGAAGGCCTTGTTTAGATACACTCAAAATTCCAAGTTTTTTCACTCTCTCTCCATCACATCAATTTTTAGCTGTTTGCATGGAGCATTAAATGTAGGTAAAAAGAATAACTAATTGCACAGTTTAGTTGGAAATCACGAGATGAATCTTTTGAGCTTAGTTGGTCCACAATTGGACAATATTTACCAAATAAGACAAAAGTGCTACTATTCATCGGGTTGAAATTTTTTTCAATCTAAACAAGGCCGAAGAAGAAAACAAGGTTCTTTACTTCTTAGCCGTACCGTAGTATGGGTATGAATGGTTGCTGATTCCATCATCGTTTCATACTCCAAAGTTTCATCAAAGCTGCAGACCTACAGTATGTTTAGTAGCCAGCATGAATCCTAAAAGAACAGACGTCCTCACGACCTCACCGTTGGGACGCACACCACCTCAAAAGCAATGCAGAGGGGGGTTCTTCGCTTGCCTGCCAAAGTTTAATCAAAGCCTCATCTCGTGGAGAATCTGCTCCTGGAGCAGCTTTGCGTGTCATCCGGGTATTCTTTGCTCCTCTGAAACGAATGAAACTTTTTGCTTGTAAGAAGATATATGAGACGCCCGCCCTTCTTTTTCTTCTCCCCTACCCACGAAATCCAGCAGACACAGAGAACAGAGAGGCCACCACCATCTTGGGAGACTGCAAATCTCGCTTGGACCATCTTGGATGAATGCCAAGAGCAAGAGGTGTGTTCCATCGACCTTTGAGTTTGTTGTTATTGTTATTACAAAGGATGCAGCTCATGCATGCATTCCTTCCAGTCTTCTGCGACCATCGTGGCTAATTCAGTTGTGTTGCTTTATGCTGCATCGCATTTGCAGGGGTGTAATATTTTTGTGGCGATAACTTCATCTATTGGTTTTAACTACTACTGCTACTGCAAGTAATTCTCCACTCCCCAATCAAGGAAGAACGGTCACTTGGTCAGCTTCATAGTTCCATTGATGCAAGAGCTATCTAAAGTTACTTATTGATTAGGGGTGGTGTTTTCAGAAGGCCATACATGCTGTTATCTTTTATTTTCTAGGCCCCTGTATGGTTATTTCCTGGTGATGGACTCATCATAATTCTCTCCTTCCAGTTCATTACGGTAAATGGCTTGTCGTGATTAAAGTTAAACTCCATTTGCCCTGTTTCTATATTTGGGGGTGTTTTTTACTATCTTAAATGCAACTGTTGCATTCGAAGAGCTTCAGCTCCATACAGAACTATTCTTACTGCTCCTCCGTTGCCCTGTTTCCTCTGCTAAAGCTGCATCCAACTGTTCCTACATTTCAGAGAGGAATGGATTAGTACAAAGAACGATTGTTCTTGGGCCATCTAAGCTGCATCGGAAGAAGGGTGCTCTGTCAGGAACCTTTGCGAGTCATCCTAGGATTCATTCTAAGAGCTTGAGCTCCATACAGAAGTTTTGCTCATAATATAGCCAACACAGAGTAGAGGAAGAGAGGCGACGCGGCCAGGCAGCAGCCAGCAGGTAATGGTGTCTCTTCCAAGTTCCAGCGTTCTAGAAATAGGTGCATTTCCTTCGTTGCATCTTTTCTCTTACTAATTAAAGGCTTTAACGGAGATTTCACATTAGTATACGCTACAATGTGGATAAATTTGAAAATTAAAATTTATATTCATTATGTCATAAGATGTGGCCAACAACAAGAGCCACATAGTTAACGCTAAGGCTTCAACTAAATTCAAATTGGAAATAGGCAGATGAAATCGAAATTTTTTAAAAACTACGTATATGTATGAAAAAACAAAATCAGTAATTATTGATAAGTTTATCGCAGCTTGATGAAGCGTTCAGAATATCTATTGTACTAATGGAAGTATTAGTAGAGGTTTTACGTGCAAGTGCAACATGCCAAGTACTTTTTGAAATTGATAACATCAAATCTAGAGTACCTTAACTTAGAAAGGGACAAGAATGAAGCTAAGACAGGAGACTTTTCCCTGTGTGCCATTATAAAAGATCGCAATCCCCTGTGTGCCTCTGAAAAAATTCAGCGTCACTACTCCAACTTTTTCGTGTCCTCCATGCCACTTCCGTCAGTTCAGGCTCTAACGCCATTAAACTGCAGGTGTGAAAAGACGAAAATGCCCTTAAGTTCAAATATGTTATTAATTTTTTTTAGCATCTTAACGACTTCAAATGAAAAAACTCAAAACTAAAAAGTTATAGATCTCGTCGAGATCTATAATTTTCATATAAAAATTATTTTCATTTAATTCCGCAAAAAAAAATAATATGATTTTTCTAAGATATATTAATCATATCAAATCATATTTTTTTGCGGAATTAAATGAAAATAATTTTTATATGAAAATTATAGATCTCAATGAGATCTACAACTTTCTAGTTTTGAGTTTTTTAATTTGAAGTTGTTAAGATGCTAAAAAAATTTAATAACATATTTGAACTTAAGGGCATTTTCGTCTTTTCACACCTGCAGTTTAACGGCGTTAGAGCCTGAACTGACGGAAGTGGCATGGAGGACACGAAAAAGTTGGAGTAGTGGCACTGAAGACCGCTGAATTTTTCCAGGGGCACACAGGGAATTGCGATCTTTTATAATGGCACATATGGAAAAGTCTCGGGGTTTATACCTCAATATTTTACCTTACTACTCATTTTGTCAACCACCACCGTCATGCACCTAGTGTAGGGCAATGCTACGGTACCCTCTTTACTTATTAAGAGGTAATATCTCAAATAAATCCGCGCCATTGATTTTTTAAGGATTTTTGAGTTAATTATCTAATTAATTAATATAAGAAAAGAAAATAAACATCATTAAATCCTCACATCTCGGAAGAGAGAATTTTTAACTTTTTGCTAATATATACACGTACACACTACACGTACAAAAAATTTTGGACTCATGTTTGGATCCTTTCATTTGGAGGAATTGAAATCTACTTAATAAACTAGGCTATTTAGCTTGGAATTTGACATTGCACAACTTTCTAAAGTTCACATATAAGCCTATCTCAAATTCATAATGTGTGAGATGGAAATTGGTTCTATAGATCGCCATGTTATATTTCTACTTTGCAACTTATAATACGCTCTTCAACTCACTCTCCTAAGGTAGAAATGTAACACATAAGTATCTCTCTCGTATAATCAACAATAATATACAAATATAGTTCATATACAACCATATTAGCTTAATTAACATGTGTCTAAATTATGATTCTTACAATGAATTCAATTCAAGGATCCAAACGGGGCCTCCCAGTTCGCTTGAACTTATCAGCCTAGCTTATCAGCCATGGTACAGTATTTTTTTTCACAACAAATCAGCGAACAATACTTTTCAGCATGGCTTTTCAGCAGTTATGTTAAAGTTGTACGCCATTCATATTATATACTCAGTTAAAAAAATATGTTACATACTTGAATAATATTAACACCGTGAAGTTTTGTGTCCAACGTTAATAGCTGTCACATTATATATTGAGCATGTAACGTGAAGTTTTACGTATACACGTAAATTTCATGTATGTTGGACACGTCTTTTGGCATGTACACGTACATGTTGTAGTATATGTCTTGTGGACATGTACGTACGACAGTGTTACTTGCATAAACAAATAGGTAGTTTATATATGCTACCTAAATTATGTCATATCCAAAGTTACAAAAATAAAAAGATTTATCACACTCAATAGATCTTGTATGCATCAAATATCTAAAAATGATCTTTACATCTAGAACTTTCCTTATTTTATCCTATTTTCCAAAATTAAAAATTAACTAAATATTTATTTGACCTATTACCTCCTAGAAACTAATAGATGATTCTAGCCGTCTGATCTAATGAAGGGCTTACAGTCATTTGGAGGCACCATAGTAAATCTCCTTAGTGTATTATTAGTTTCTAATCCATATGGCATGGCATTATGCATGATTTACGGACAGTAGACAAAAGATGTTTATTCCTGTATATATCATGTCAACCACCACCGTCATGTACCTAGTGTATTATTAGTTTCTAATCCATATGGAATGGCATTATGCATGATTTATTGACGGTAGAGAAATGATGTTTATTCCTATATAACTTAATAACAAGGTGCACGAAAATTCTGGATGTGAGTTCACTATACTCATATAAAACCTATTGTACAAGGGCTTTGCTCTGACACTCCCAAATGACTGTGAAGCATTCATTTAATTCGATCAAATGGTTAAAATCATCTATTACCTACTAGAAAGTACATATATATTTATTTTAATTTTTTATTTTGTAAAACAGGATAAATAAGGTAATTTTTAGATATATAAAAATCTTTTTTCTACATCTAATTGATGCATGTGTAATCTATTAGATAGGGTAAATCTTTTTATTTTGGAACTTTGTATTGATCTATTTTAATTAGCATGTTAGTCTTTTGATGAGGCATGTAACGCTCCGTGTTAGGTACCGTCGTCATGTTAGCTCATGATTTTTTTATGCAACATGTCCCTCCCTCCTGTGTTAACTTGCGTATTTAAATGTATGTAAGATGTATATGCATGTTAAGATTAGGTGTATGATGCATGTAAACACATGTATACGCATGTAACATACATCTCCTATGTATTGTGTTAGCTAGCGTTAAGATGTATACATGTAACGTGCACACGAACTAAGAAATGAATGACCGCTTGCTTCTTGTACTCCCGTGATTACCGGATTTGAAAAATATTTTTTGTTATATTTATTTATTTATTTTATTAAATAATAAAAAATCAACGGTTCAGACTGATTTGAGCTATTACCTCCTATTAGGTAATGCGAGTACCGTAGCATTGCCCAACAAATCAGTAGTGGTACTCCCTCCATACTTAAAAATGAAGTTGTTTTGGACAAGGTTTGGGACAAACATTGCAAATATAAATCATGAATAACTTTTAAGTTATTGAGTTTGGAAATGTGAAAACCATACGAATAGATTTGCTTTGAAAAATACTTTCATAAAAATATATATATATATCACTTTTCAATAAATATTTTTTATAAAAATAAGAAGTCAAAATTATACTTTGAAAACCGTGTCGCTGTCCAAAAACGATTTTATTTTTTTAGTATGGAGGAGTACATGTTAAATTTAATGAATGTTATCACATTTGGAGACCAAGTTAACATGTCTTCTCATTCATTGCCCAGCCTCCAACTCTTTATGTGGATCTCCCTAACCATCTTGGTCTGATGGCAATCATACTTGAATCTTTTGTCGGATCATGCGCGAAGAAGTTGCAAGATATTGTTACGGAGGAGGCCATACTAATTTTAGGTGTTAAAGAAGAGCTCATAGAGCTGAAGAGAAGAATGGAGCAAATATGGTACTTTCTTAATGATGCAGAGAAAAGGAGCATAAAAGAATCTGCTGTTAACAATTGGCTTGGTCAGCTAAGAGATGCTATGTATGATGCTGATGATATCATTGACTTGGCCAAATCCAAAGGAAGCAAGCTATTGCCAGACCATTCTTCATTAGTATCAAGCAGTTCAAATACATGCAGTGGCCTTTCTCTTTCCTCTTGCTTTTTTAATATCAAGACACGTCATGAGATTGCAGTTAAGATTAAAAACTTAAACAAAAGAATTGATAATATTTCAAAGGATAAAGTATTTACTTCACTCAAGAGTACACAATCAACTGTAACAGTTTCTGTACCAAAACAGAGAAGAAGTTCCAGCCTTGTTGAGCCAAACCTTGTTGGTAAGGAGGTCTTACATGCTTGCAGAAAAGTAGTAGATTTGGTGCTTGCACATAAGGAAAAATGGTCTTATAAGCTTGCTATCGTTGGAACAGGAGGAGTTGGTAAGACAACACTAGCACAAAAAATATACAATGACCAAAAACTAAAAGGGATCTTCAACAAACAAGCATGGGTTTGTGTTTCCCAAGATTTCTCTGAAATAGCTATTTTAAAGGAGATTCTACGAAAAATTGAAGTACAGTACATGCCAGATGAATTAACCGATGAGCTCCAGAGCAAGCTAGAACTGTCCATTAAGGATAAGAGTTTTTTTCTTGTGCTGGATGATGTGTGGCAGTCAGACATATGGACAAATCTACTGAGAATCCCACTACATGCTGCATCCTCAGCAGTAGTTTTATTGACAACTCGATTTGACACTGTTGCTGTAGAAACCGGAGTGGACTATACACATCGAGTTGATTTAATGTCACTGGATATAGGATGGGAGTTACTATGGAAGAGCATGGGCATCAAAGAAGAAAAAGAAGTACAAAATCTACATGACTTAGGGATCGATATTGTTCGTAGATGTGGTGGTCTTCCCCTTGCAATTAAAGTCATTGCTAGAGTTTTGGCAACCAAAGATCAAACTGAGAATGAGTGGAAGAAGATTTTGGTAAAAGATGCTTGGTCCATGAGTAGTCTTCCTAGTGAAATAACAAGTCCTATATATCTAAGTTACGAAGAGCTGCCACACCATTTGAAGCAATGTTTTATCTATTGTGCTATTTTCCCTGAAGATTCGGTAATCTACCGTGATGATATTGTAAGGATGTGGGTCGCTGAAGGCTTTATAGATAAGCAAGATGACCGAGTCCTTGAAGATATAGCAGAAGAATACTACTATGAGCTGATCTATCGAAATCTCCTCCAACCAGATTATTACTATTCTGTTGATCTTACTCAATGTAGAATGCATGATCTACTAAGGCAGCTTGCTTGTCATTTGTCCAGAGCAGAACTTTTTGTTGGTGATCCAGATTCAGCAGGGGTTACTGTTATGAGTAAATTCCTACCGTATTTCAGCAGTCACTATGAATGATATGGTTGTGTTACCTAGAATAGATAAGGGGAAATGTAAAGTGAGAACTTGGAGAACATCTTATACAAAGTCTTTGAGAGTTGATGATACAATATTTGAAAGATTACCATGCATTCGAGTTTTGGATTTGACAGGTTCACAGATACAAGCTGTTCCACCTTGCATTGGACGTTTGATCCACCTACGGTTACTAAACCTTGATGGGACTGACATATCTTCTCTTCCAGAGTCCATCTGTTGTCTCATAAACCTTCAGATATTGAATTTGCAGAGTTGTGATTCTTTGCATAGTCTTCCTTCAGGAATAACTCAGCTATGCAACTTAAGGCGACTTGGCCTACAGGACACACCAATAAATGAGGTTCCAAAAGGTATTGGTAGATTAATTTCTCTCAACGATTTACAAGGCTTTCCTGTTGGTGGCTCTTGCAACAATTCTAGAATGCAAGATGGATGGAACCTAGAAGAACTAGGTCCGCTTTTGCAGATGAGGAGGCTTGCTATGATCAAACTGGAAAGAGCAGTTCCTCCTAGTAAAGATTCATTGCTAGCAAACAAAAACCATCTCAGACAATTATTCCTAGGTTGCAGTGAACACATACACGAGCCATATTCTGAAGATGTTGTAATCAATATTGAGAAAACTTTGGATTTGCTAATCCCTGCGCACAACCTGGAGGGTCTCAATTTTAGGAATTTCTTTGGCCGGAGGTTTCCCACCTGGCTAGACACTGCTGCCCATTTGCCTTCATTGAAATACTTGCAGCTCATAGATTGCAAATCATGTATGCATCTTCCACCAATCGGTCAGCTCCCCAACTTGAAATATCTGAGAATCCAGGGACCCACTGCAGTCACCAAGATTGGACCCGAATTTGTTGGCTCTGTGGTGGGTAATCTCAGATCTACGGAGGCAGTAGCTTTCCCCAAGCTTGAAACATTGGTCATCTGGGATATGCCCAACTGGGAGGAGTGGTCCTTTGTTGCTGAAGAAGAACAAGAAGAAACAACAGCAGGTACGGAAGGGGGAGAGGGTGAGGCTGCTGCAAATCAAAAGTGGGATGCCCCACCTCCAAGGATACAGCTGCTGCCACGACTGAAGAAGTTGGACCTTGTCCGCTGCCCCAAGCTGAGAGCTCTCCCACGGCAGTTTGGACAGGAGGCCACCAGCTTGAAGGAGCTCATTTTAAGACATGTGCACAGCCTTAAGGTGGTGGAGGACATCTGTTTCCTCTCAGAGCTCCTTTTAATATCAGATTGCGAAGGCCTAGAGAGGGTCTCCAATCTTCCCCAAGTGAGAGATCTACGTGTACAGCTGTGTCCCAACTTGAGGTGTGTTGACAGATTGGACAACTTGCACCAGCTGTTTCTGACAGAGGATATGGAAGGTGCCTCATCACAGTGGCTGCCTGGACTCCAAGAGCATCACCAACAGCTGCACGGAGAAGACATGGATGTCTACAATTGGATATAGTGAACGTACAGACATGCCGAATGAGATGGCTATGAAGATATATGTAAGCTATGACCCTTGTCTGAATTTTCTAATTTGGTTAGATGTTTATCTTCTCTGCTTTTAATTATCCATGCCCGTTTTCAATTATTTATAGGTAATCTGGCATTGAGGGCGGAAGAGACGACTAGAGTCTAGAATTTGTCTCATTGATATCCATCAGGGTGCCTTATTACGCTGGGCAGGATAGTACGGACGCGTGTCTCGTGTCAAGCTGATGCAAGGAGTTGAAGAATTTGGTGCTCTGCTTATCGAGGAAGGAGAAGATGCGTTTTGGTGTCTCTTGATCAAGTGGCGCATGTGTCTGAATAACCAGTGTTTTGTTTGCGTATGTATCTGAATAAGGTCGTGATATATACTGCCGGTGTTTTTTAGTCTTGTTTTTTCTTCTTCTTTAAGTCGTGCGAAACATTACATACGTTGTTTGGAGCCCCAGCGTGTACTTTTACTGCTACGTACATATTGGTGAACGTATAGGCTGAGGTACATACATATTCCACTGTGCCCATCGGTTGATTCATATCTGCTTTATAATCCAAAATCCCACAAACTATATCCACTGTACCTCTAGGTTAGTTTGGGACTAGTCCATCAACCCGTGCTCTCGCACTTGCTAGAATCTTATAAGAGATATTAGTTTATTGTCTAATGTCTCTAGATGTTTAAAAGTACTTGCATTAAATTGTACTTCTCTTTGTTCATTTTCTAACACGATAGACACACCGATTGCACTCTTAAGTACAATGATGGCCTAAATGGTCACTTCAAACCTACACCACATTGCTTAAGATCAGTTTAGAGCTTGGCAAGTGATCTAGGATGGGTAGTTGTGCTAAACTCAAGAGGATATTAATGTTTAAGCCTTATAATGACTTTTTGCACCTAAAAAAAACTCGACCTGCGGGGGGTACGACGGCCCCCGGGTTTTTCCCTTTAAGAAGAAGATCTTTTCATACAGATCGAGAAAACCCCCGAACCCCCGCCCCCAGCCTGACGCGGTGGTACCGTAACCCTGTGAGAACGCGGTGGTACCGTAACCCTGTGAGAACCGGGCCAGGGCCAAACTGCGCTTTGGCACCTGGGGGCGGGCGAGGGGATTTTTTTAACCTCAGCCTGAAATTCGCTTCCACGGGGAGTCGAACTCAGGACCTGAGGAGTACCGCCGAGCCACCTAACCGCTTGGACTAGGCGCCCTTTGGCACTTTTTGCACCTAAGAAATCTCAAAGAACAGGAAGATATAGCCACGTGTAGTCTACAATATCGTCCCCACCTTGTCAAGACATTTGAATTTTATTGCCAAAGAGTTACTTATGCAGTAATGATTATACTATTAATAAAGATATGTGAAATGTTTTAGTTGAAGTGTATAAATTATGTAAGTAATAATTTATACATTATATGTCATGGTTATTAATAATTTTAAATAATCTGTTAGTATCATTAGTGTGGGAAGTCTTTTACATGATTGCTAAAACATAACATATATATTTATGTATCACGTATGCACAAGTATATAATGTGCATGTACTTTAATCAAATTTGAATATATTGCCTTGTCTTCTCCTGCTAACAGAGACAGAGTAACACTCTCCTGTTCAGTGAGTGCAAGGCGCTACTCTGTTTTCCACACTACCAACTCGATCTGCTGACGGCAGGCAAACTGCAGAGAGGTGTTGCAAGTGCTACTGTTTGTCATTGTAGTCAGTTCTGGGCGGCGCGTGTTGATGCCAAGCTAAGACATCACGGAGGATTATATCTTGTGGCCTTGCAGCTGCGTGTGTGCCCATCCGCCGCGAATCGAACTCAGATTTCTTTGCAAGGGAATTCACAATGCATCGAGGAGGTTAATTCATTTCATTTGTGAAGATGTGCAGTCAGATTTTAGGCGTACGTCTACCACCTGTATGTACATATGCACCTGCAAAGTTCCACTGTTCTAGGCATGTAGCTCTTGCCATTTGTGCACATCAATCCCATCTTGATGACGATCACCTAATAAAAAAAATTCCTGGACCAAGTTTTAACTAATGTTAAGGTTGCTTTCCTCGACTCGAAATTCAAGCGTGTTGGTAGTTTGGTAGTACTCCCTCCATCCCAAATTATAAGTCATTCTAGGAATCTTGGAGAGTTAAAGCATCTCAAGTTTGATCAAATTTATATGATAAGATAATAACATTTATAATGCCAACTAAGAATCATTAGACTTTTTATTAATTATATTTTTATAGTATACCTATTTGATGTCACAAATCTTTGTAATTCTGTGTATAACTTTGGTTCCAGAGTATTAGTTTTTTCTGGTATCCAGCTCTCTTTCCGTGACATTTTTCCTTTTTTTGTTCTTTTTTTAATCTCTCTTGTTTTTCTTATAAACACAAATAATAAATCCATTACTATGGGTCTTTGAACTCTGAACCCTTCTATCTATAACCCCTAATAAACAAATATTCCACCACTAAGTTGCAAGTTGTTGATAAATATTATATATAAAATTTATTTATTATTAGAGCCTCGATCAGCTGATGGTCCAACTAATCAAATCGTGAACTAAAATCTTCATCAGTTTGCCATCTAATCTAATCAAAATAAATGTATCTCCATGCTGTAGGCATACACAACTCCAATCCTCGACGAGGGTTGCCATATGGAAATTGAGAGGGAGGTCTCCAACAATAACTTACTTCTTGCTGACTTTAATCAAATATTAGAATTATGTATTTTTATGGGTTCCAAAGAAATCACAAAACTCAATATATGACTCTACCAACACATACATAGTACGAAAAGCAAGATTATGATATTTACAGGTACGGCCTCGTTTTGCACGGCTTCTGCACCGGCTTCAGAAGTTGTTCGCCTGCTAGCCTAGCCGGACAACATGGGAGGGAGCGCGTCGGGCCACCGGTATCGTGAGTGCGGCCATCGAGAGGGCGCGAGGGCCACCAACATCGGTGAGTGTGATGGAGATGGCAAGGCGCCACGGCCTAGGCAACGGGAAGAGAAGGAGATGGAAAAATAGAAGGGAAAGTGTAACACCCCAGGCACCACAGAGCCCAAGATGTCACTAACGTCCCTTCCCTGGTGCCAAAGTCTAAAATTTGGCCACATAAACCCATGAACCAAGTAAAACGGGGAAGCAACAACAAGACAAAACTATGGTTAAAAAAAGGTTCTACCTCAGTTAATATTATTAAACCACAAAAGGTCATCATGACTGATAAACTAATTTTATTACATCAAGACAAATGTATCATTATTATCTCTATGTGTGGGTGAATCTGTGAAGATGTGCCGCTAATCCCATTACCTTCCATGCAAGCATCAAGTACCTAGGTTGAGTAATGCAAGGGTGAGATGAAACATCTCAGCAAGCAAATTTGTTTTGACAACTATTTAAACCACAATTTGAATTAAATAACGATTTAATGTTGAATTCCACTTATAGAATAAACATGATAGAATATCAATATAAAAATGAGTGCCTTCCAATTTAGAACATTGCCATATGATAGAGCTTCATAATAATAGGGACATATCACTTCAATATACTTCGTGAATGCATATGAATGCAATGCGAAAATGACTCCTGCATGCACACCCAACAAGGTGTGGAGCTGCATCCCATGATGCTGTACCGGTACGGTCGTGACCATAGGTCAACGACATAACTTCCAATGCACATGAATGATGCAATGCACATGGATGCTGCAATAAAAACCACATAAACCACCAATGATACTTCAACTTCATCTTCAAGGGGTATGGATTAATCTCATATGCCAAGACAGAATAATAGCAACACCATATATAGATAATTAAGACATCCACTAAATAAGATTGGATAGACAAAGATCACAAAGTTTGATTATTAGTAGTATGAAATTATTATTGACATTATGCTGTAGGCGATAAAAATAACAAGCCAAAACGGTAGCAAACCACTGCTACATTCACTTGCCTCCAATATCGAAGTCGTACAAGAAAATCGCTAAGCACGATCAGAAGTACCACCACCGACAAACTCAAGATAGTGATCACTGTTCTGCATATTGTAACAGCGCTGATTCATTTCATCATATCTTTTAATTTATAATAGGTATGATAGGAAACAAATACATCTTCGAAATCTATTGGAAAAAGCCTACAACTTTTGTTCAGTTACTTTAATTATATTCTAGATGCTACAAGGCACAAAATGCATCATAAAACAGACTATACCAACTGTCTGACAGTTTCAGGGAGCTGAGGCGAAAAAACCATATCTCCTAAACCACTTGTCCTAAAATTCTGAAACTTCACCAAATCATCTAACATTAGGTGAACAACAACTTTGTAGTTTTAGTTGTTCAGAGATTCGATAAATAAGGTAACCTAAAACAGGGCTATATCACAATTAACACTTTCTGAACATTCGGAAACAGCAGTCAATTCAGCCATCCATATCTCAAGAACGAATCTGTACAAAACTCTGAGTTTTCTATAAAAGAAAGACAATAGCGTTATCTACAACTTTCTTATTATACATATTTTGAGTAAAAATCGTTTTGATGGCCGAAACCACCAAAACAGCCACGCCAGTCAGGCTGCCAAAGAGCAGAACCTACAATCGGAAACCTAACGATGATTGTACCCCATCTAAACAGCAATCTCCAAGATCAAGAAGAATCTAACACATCAATTACCATGGATAAAAGATTATACACCTTACCTATGTTTTCCCCAAACTTAGGGCAGCAACCAAAGGATGAGGGAAAAGCTGATCTGCGTCCAATATGCACCACTCATCGATCCCCTTCTCCTCAATCCATCTTTCTCCTTTTCCCATGAAATTTCTGCTATGTAGGAGGTGCTAGGGAAGGAGAGGGCGCTGTGGGAAGAGGAGCGGGCGTCCTGGAGGTCGAGCAGAGGGAAGGGGAAAGGGAAAAATGTTTTCCTACTGCCCCCGTCTATAGGGTTTACGTGATTGGGACAAGTGTTTAGGTGGTTGGGACAAGTTGGGCTTCAGATGGGCTGCCACATAGCCTGGCCTAAGTTTACTTGGCCCCCTCTAAAGCATTTTTCCTTTAATTTTGTTTCTTCTATTAGGTATTACAATTTTTGTTTTGGGGCATTATAGAAAGAGAAGGGCATAATAGTCATTTTAATGTTTAGGAATTGTTTTGTCTAACACGTTGAGCTATTTCATCAAATGGAGTCTAGAAACAGCTCCAGCTCCGCTGGTAGAGCCGCTTGTGGAGCCGAAGCAAAAGAAACGATTTCGCTGGTGAAGTTGTATTTTAATTCGATGCAGATTTAATAGTATATTGTTGTATTATTGTCAATGTGAACTTATGTTATGGATGTCATTGTCATTGTAAAAAAACTATAGATTTTAAAATTTATAGAAAATATAAAAAATAAATAATGTAACATTCTCGGCCTTGTTTTCAATAAACGTTTGGTAAATTTTTTCTTCCGTCGCATCGCACGGGCATATTTGCTAATAATTTAATATGTATGAATTATTCTAAATTCTAAATGAATATTGTTTTTGTATATAGCTAACTATTTATTGGTAACATTACATTATATATATTATTATCATCAAGTTTTTATAAAAGGGGCCCTGCATTTTAGTTAAGTTCTGGGCCCCCAAAAACTCAGGACCGGCCCTCCTGGACCTCCTCTGAAAAGGATATTCTACAGGTGAGCGATGCCCTTTTGACCCCTAGATGATTTATAGATCGAGGTGGTAGAACAATATGTCCACGTACCTCTCTAAATCAAAGGCAGTAGTGCCTCCTAAAATTACTTATGTAGTAGCAATGTTCCTGCAAAGTTCCAGGCTTATATATAGCCTTTGCTATTTCATTGGCCCCGTTCGCTGGTCTGAAACTTGGCTGAAAACACTGTTTCGGTTGATTTGTTGTGAGAGAAAAATACTGTTCGTCTGGCTTGATAAACAGTAACTTGAGAGGGGTTCCAGCCGGCTGGCTGGTCTCGGTCAGACCAGCGAACGAGCTGATTGTTGAGAATCTCCTCATCACTGCAGATTTTTCCTGGACCAAGTTATTCAATGTTTAAGGTTGCTTCCTGAACTTGAAATTCAACAGAGTTGGTAGCTAGTTTGGTACCATGTATCTCGGTGTGTGGTTCATCTCTTCGTTTTTTTTTTGACTCCGACAGATCCTTCAACTTAATTTGCAGCTTCGATTAAACAATGACAACTACGGAGAGGGTGGAACAGTCAGTCGTGTCCATTTGTCATACTCAATCTATCCAACAAGTTTTGATTAATTATGACGCCATTTATATACAGCTACACGGTAGGCATCCTTCCGCAAACTTATTATGAGGCCATGACGAGGACGAAGCAGGTGGCTTGTCGCTCTCGTAGACATTTCTTCGTTCACCAGCTACGTGGATGGGCCGGCCCTTACAATCTTTTCAATATATTATAAGGGCATGTCTTGGACCCTCGGTAAGATGCTTTTATTAGGTTGGTTGCAAAACCATGCCATGGCACTGGCACTGGGGCGTGCCAAGGCTCTTGCGTTTCAAACTACTACACTGCTGTTCCGTTGTTTGTTTCCCTTCAGCCGGCTCTGTTTATCGTACGTGAGTAATTAGCGGAAGCTCCATGGCGTCCATTTAATCAATAGCGAGAGTTCTGACTTCTTCATTCCTTCGTCTTCATATAGTGGATACCTACTGAGCAGGCAGACATAGCCGCCTGCATATTTGAATTGGCCTGGTCTGATGATGTTGGGGGAAATAAATGTATAGTAAATAAACTTGCTTGCGTGTTCATCGACTCCTAACATCTACATACCAAGTGACAAGTCGCAACAGTAATTCAGACATTTTCATCTTCACTTCGTGCAGAATAATTACAGTCAGAAAAGTTGTCTTCGTTTGGGTAACAGCTAACGTAACCAGAATCCATTCGGTACTCAGAAAAACTGGCTTTCGTTTGGTTAAAATTGAGTGCCGGTTTCACATGTGCTCGTCGAATGACTAGGTAAACAGACCACATGTGGACAACCAGCCCTAAGGATTATTGAGGCCAATAAACATCCAATAGGCTGCTCGTTAGTATTCGCAATACTCAAATACCATAGGTTCAGCGGTCTTCGCAGGCACTGCCTTTAAGTCTACGTTTTCTGCACAGCTTACTTCACACACTCGCAAGACATTTTGCCACAGGGTCTCTCTAGTTTGCATTTGCTTCTCCACTGCTTCATCCTTTGGTTGTGCTCTTCTCAAAGTATGTTCTCATCTATGGAAAAAACTTCATGGCCTCTACTTAGTTAACAAGGTGTTCTGATTTCGTTGTTTCTGTTCTTATACTACATACTGCCTGGTGATGCAGTGATAGCAGCAGCTTGATGCTCGACAGTACACCTATCGGGAGCAGAACAACTTTTATTGAGACATACTGATCTTCATAAGCAGCAATCTGATCAGTGCCATTCCAGTTGTTCTAACTCTAGTTATAGGTATTGCTCAACCAGGCTGTCATTAAACCTACTGAAGTCCTACCCTCACTCGTGAAGATCTTTAACATGTAATGATCTGAACGAACTGAATTCTGGAAGATGATTACTACTGGATCTTATTGTCACACTCATTTCCTTCATGGGAGATGATTCCTAGTCGTGCTTCAGACTTGAATGTGCTGATCAAGCAGAAAAGGCACGGGCTTGATGCTCTGTGTACCCATTCCTGTTGAACGAGTTAATCTCTCATCAAAGAGATCCTGTTGGGAGCAAAAAAAGGAAAATAGAATTGACACAGACTGTTCTATTTGCATTGTGTAACCATCTGATTGGTGGCTTATTAGTTGACCTGTAATCAGGTACTTACCGCTGCACCATCATAGCTTAAATACAGTGGTAACTCTTTTTGATTTAATTTCTTGCTGAACTATTCTATTTATGGGTACCATCTAGTTATTGCAAGTGATTGAACAACCTTTGTTTTAACAAAGCAAGAGGTTTGCCATTTAATTCTTTCTCTTTTTTTGCAGGTTTAATTATCTGTGCTTCTCTGTTGGTGAATGGCTGATAATTTCTTCTATCCACTTAATAAATTGGTTTTTCCAAAGGATTTACTAATTTTGATCTGCACGCATAGCATGGGTGCAGTACGCTGGGTGGGTTGACAATCCAAACGAACTGTATATGCCAACAAGAGGATTACTATTGACTCTAGTTGGAAGATAGATTTCTAAGGTAAGACATCCAATATGTACCTGCAATCTGACCATTATCATGTTGTACCAGATCGAAATGTGCAACTAATGGAAGTATTAGTAGAGGTTCTATGTGCAAGTGCAACATGCCAAGTACTTTTTGAAATTGATAACATCAAATCTAGAGTACCTTAACTTAAAACACTTGAAATAGAAAGGGACAAGAAGCTAAGAGAGGGGTTTGTTACCTCAATATTTTACCTTACTACTCATTTTGTCAACCACCACCATCATGTACCTAATGTAGTGCAATGCTACGGTACCCTCTTTACTAGAAACGGGATCTTTGCCGAGTGCAAACTGCTTTGCTGAGTGTCAAAAATCGGGCATTCGGCAAAGACCTTCTTTGCCGAGTGCCGCATTCGGCAAAGAGTTCTTTGCCGAGTGCTGGGCACTCGGCAAAAAAAGGCTCTCGGCAAGGACTTCTTTGCCGAGTGCCTGGCTCTCGGCAAAAATGCGGCACTCGGCATAGGCTGTCCTGTGGAATGGTGTTCGGCCACGTCCTTCTTTGCCGAGTGCCTGCTGTTAGGCACTCGGCAAAGAATTTTTTTTCTTTGCCGGGTGTCCCAGATCTGGCACTCGGCAAAGAATTTTTTTTAAATTTCTTTGCCAAGTGTCCCAGATCTGGCACTCGGCAAAGTTTTTTTTTGAAAATACTTTGCCGAGTGCCCCTGACACAGCGCTCGGCAAATAATTTTTTTTTTGAAATGTCTTTGCCGAGTGCCCCTGTTAAGGCACTCGGCAAAGAGGATATTTTAAAAAAAATCCAAAACCCTCTTTGCCGAGTGCCTTATTCTTGGCACTCGGCAAAGACCCCGTTTGCCGAGTGCGCTGCCTCGGCACTCGGCAAAGTTTTTTTTGTTTTTGGCCTCCAAATTTTTTGTGCAGCCCTTTTAAAGTACCAGAAACTCCTAGTTAGAATTTGGGGTTTTTTTGTGGCGCTTTTATATATTTATTTACTTTATTTCATTTACTTGAATTTTTTCGAAAAATATAAATTTGAACTGCGCGTGGTACGAATAATGGAATTTAATGATTCAAAAATTGATAGTCATGTTACTGAGTGTAGTGTGAGGCCGTATCCAGGAACAGACCCAAAATTTCGGACATCTTGTTCACGAAACATGACCGCGAACTTGCGTGCGAAGTGTTTTTAAATTGTATAAAAAGCAAACGAAGTCCAAAAATCATGAAACTTGTTGAGATGTCGTGATATTGTATGTGGAGGCTATGATAAAAATTTGAGAAGGTTTGGTGCACGTTGTCACGTACGATGCTTACAAACCAGGACATCTCCACATGTGATATTTGCCGAGCGCCGTGTCAGGGGCACTTGGCAAAGTATTTTCAAAAAAAATCTTTGCTGAGTGCCAGATCTGGGGCACTCGGCAAAGAAATTTAAAAAAAATTAAAAAAACCTTTGCCGAGTGCCAGATCGGGGGCACTCGGCAAAGGGGAGATTTAACCCCTCCCGCCTGGGCCGGCCACGCACCCCGCACACACGCCACGCGCACGCGTCACCACCCGCTCACCCATGCCGCCACCGGCCGCGCCGCCCACGCCCTGCCCTGCCCCCGACCACGCCGGCCCTGCTCCCGGCCGCGCCCCGTGGATCGGCCGCCCCGACGCCGCCCGTGCCCGACTCCGGTGACCCCGACTCCAACCCCGACGTCGCCCGCCCCTACCCCCGGTGCCCGTCAGGTATGCCTTCTCTCTTGTTGTTGTTGTGGTAGTGATAGTTGTAGTAGTAGTTGTTGTACTAGTAGTGCTAGTAGTAGTAGTAGTAGTAGTATTAGAAGTAGTGGTAGTAGTAGTACAACTAGTGGTAGTAGTAGCAGTAGAATTAGTGGTAGTAGTAGTAGAAGTAGTGGTAATAGTAGTAGTAGAACTAGTGGTAGTAGTTGTATCAATAGTGGTAGTAGTAGTAGTAGAACTAGTGGTATTAGTAGTAGCAATAGTGGAAGTAGTAGTAGAAGTAGTGGTACCACTTGGATATATTCTTCTGCAAGGATTGATATCCAAACTACATGGCTTCTCTTGAGACATATGTGCTTGTCGGCCATCGTACTGTTGCTTTTTGTAGGTTTTGGAAACCTCACCGTGCAGGGGAGGTTCTGTCGAATTTTTTTTAAATGACAGTATTTTGTTCCATTTTTGTAGAGAAGAGCCCGTCGGAGCCGAGTCAGAGTTCCCGTCGTCGTGCCGATCTGCCTGCACCGCATCGCCTCGCCACTGCACCGACCCGCCACGGCCCCGCTATCCTGACTCCGCCACCACCCTAGGTATAACCCCTCTTTCCGTATCATGGTCGTACATCACGTAACCCAGTTAGGCATCTCCCGTTCGAAAGAGATACGGTTGGAGGTATGCAGATCTTTGCATATCTATGACCGTATCTGTTTCGGATTGTCCATGTTTTTTGGACAGCCCGCGGATGCGTAGATGGGTTAGTTTCCATGGTCTGCTCTAGTCCGAGACAGAGTTTTTAGCATCACCTCCCTATTGTTCTCCAGATACGCACTCTTCTTTGGCAGGATGTGTATCTGGAGAACAGCGGGGAGGTGCTACCAAAATTCTATCTCAGATAGGAGTAGGGCATGAAAACTAACCTCATCTACGCATCCGCGGGTGGGATTAGGACCTATCCTCACCTATTAGACAGTAGGAACACCATGTAGATGCAATTGATGGTTACATTACTCGTTGATACATATGTTAGAGGATGGATGACCGTCAGTGGATGTACATGGGCTGGAGAAGTCAGAGTGATTACACCACGGAATAGGTGAACAAGACCGATGCTTTCCTAAACAGTGCATTTGGCAAGGCTACTAAAGGACATTGCCTAGTTTTGTGTCCCTGCAGCAAATGTGGAAACAGGAGAAGGGTAAACAAGGTGGAAATGGGTAAACATCTTGTGAAGAATAGATTTACGTCGGACTACACCCGGTGGGTCCACCATGGTGAAGCCCATCGTATGAGAGAGGAGGTGGTGAGACCACGGGTGGAGGCTTTTGATGCTGATGCCGGGGTAGCAGACATGTTAGATGACTTTTACCAAGGACAGTTCGATGAGGGATGTGAGAAGGAGGAGATGGAGGCAGCCGCACAGGCGTTCCACGACATGATGGACTTGGCACAGAAACCCCTTCACGATTGGTCAATGGTGTCTTAACTGGATGCCATTGGACGCTTAATGGGGTTGAAGTCCGAGTTAAACTTGAGTGGACCTGGCTTCGATAAGATGTTGGCCGTGATTGGCACCCTGCTTCCGGAGGGCCACATTCTGCCAAAGAGCATGTACGAGTCACAGAAACTCCTTCGTGCACTTAAGATGCTGTATGAGCAGATACATGCTTGTTCGAAGGGGTGCGTCCTATTTAGGAAAGAACACGAGCATGCAAAGTTCTGTCCAAAGTGTAAATCCTCCAGGTACCTGGAGGTAGACTCTAATGATGGCCAGAAGAGGCAACTTACGATCCCCGTGAAAATCCTACGGTACCTTCCGTTCCTACCGAGGATCCAACGGCTATATATGACCGAGGAATCCGCGAAATAGATGACATGGCACAAAAATGGCAAATGGTACAATCCTGACAAGATGGTACATCCATCCGATGGTGAAGCTTGGATCCGCTTTAATGATAAACATCGTGACAAAGCAGATGAGGCTCGTAATGTACGTGTCACGCTGGCAACAGATGGGTTCAATCCTTACAGAATGATGGCTTCCCCATACACATGTTGACCCATCTTCGTTATCCCCCTTAATCTCCCCCCCGGTGTCTCCTTTCAACGACATAACGTATTCTTGTCGTTGATAATTCCTGGACACCTAGGGAGTAATATGGGTGTGTTCATGGAGCCCATGTTTGATGAATTGGTCTGTGCTTGGGACGAAGGGGCATGGACATACGATCGAGCTACAAAGACAACCTTCAAAATGCACGTTTGGTACCACTACTCCCTGCATGACTTCTTGGTGTATGGGATATTCTGCACCTGGTGTGTTCACAGAAAGTTCCCATGCCCAATATGCAAGGAAGGTGTGAGGTTCATTTGGTTGCAGAAGGGTGGCAAGTATTCGTCGTTCGACAGACATCGTCAATTCCTACCTCTTGACCATCCATTTACACAAGACATCAAGAACTTTACGAAAGTTGTCAAAGTGACAAACCCTGCACCACGGATGATGACTGGTGCCGAGGTTCATGCTCAGATAGATGCTCTCGTGCCCAATGAAGAAGGTGGTTTTGTGGGATATGGTGAGCAACATATGTGGACTCATATCTCGGGCATGACGAGGCTCCCCTATTTCGATGACCTTCTTCTGCCACATAACATTGACGTAATGCACACTGAAAAGAATGTCGCCGAGGCACTTTGGGCAACACTCATGGACACTAAAAAGTTTAAGGACAACCCTAAGGCTAGAGTGGACCTAGCAATGTTGTGCGATGGACCAAATCAAGAGATGCAGCCTCCTAGTCGTGGCAAGACCTGGAGAAGGCCTAAGGCTGTTTTTGTCTTGAAAAAGGACCAAAGGAGGGAAGTACTTGAATGGATCAAGACGCTAATGTTCCCTAATGGGTATGCAGCGAATCTAAAGAGGGGAGTGAACTTAGGCACTCTGCGAGTCAACGGGATGAAGAGTCATGACTACCACATATGGATTGAGCGGCTTCTTCCAGCGATGGTTCGAGGCTATGTCCCGGAGCATGTCTGGCAAGTGCTGGCAGAGTTGAGCTACTTATTCCACCAGCTTTGTGCCAAGGAGCTCTCTCGGACCATCATTGATGACTTGGAAAAAGCGGCACCCGTGTTGCTCTGTAAGTTGGAGAAGATCTTTCCACCCGGCTCCTTCTTGCTGATGCAGCATTTGATTGTGCACCTCCCGTATGAGGCACGGATGGGGGGGCCCTTGCAGAACCATTGGTGCTATCCAATCGAGAGATGTCTGAAGACTCTTCGCAAAAAAATGTAGAAATAAAGCCAAAATTGAGGCTTCCATTGCAGAGGCATACATTCTAGAAGAGGTGTCGAACTTCACAGAGAAATACTACACTGAGAAACTTCCTAGCGTTTATAATCCACCCCCTTGTTACAATGCTGGCGAAAATGAATCGAACCTCAGCCTTTTCCAAGGGCAACTCGGAAGCGCAAGTGCATCGACCACTAAGCAATTGAAAAATGAAGAGTGGCGTAGTATCATGCTATATGTGTTGACCAACCTTGTCGAGGTGCAGCCGTTCATTGGGTAGTTATGAACGACCATGTTTCATTTCGCCGTATGTCCTTATTTCTTCGTCCAACCCCTTGTTTCTCGTTGGTATAGGGAATTTCTTCGTCAATCCTGGCATGGATCAAGGCAACCTACCCTGCAAGAAAATGATACCCTTCTTTCATAGGGTGCGGGACCAGGGAGCCCCGATTTCATTTGTTGGTTCAAACAAAAAGCCCAAACTGATGCGCCTATAAGTGACGAGCTGAGACAGGTTGCAAATGGCTGTGCCGTTAGGGTCAAGTCATTTACCGGTTGTTACGTGAATGGATATCGTTTTCACATAGCAAGCTATGAGCAGAGTCGGCCCAATCGAAAAACCACAAACAACGGAGTTGTTACGCCCAGCACTGATGGACTCGACTATTATGGAAGAATTGAAGAAATCAATGAACTATCATTCTATGGTTCCAAACCTCTTACTCCTGTCATATTCAAATACCACTGGTTTCATCCTGGAGTAACGAGACAGACCCCTAAGCTTGGGCTAGTCGAGATTTGATAGGATTCCATCTATCTAGGAAAAGATGTCTACATTGTGGCTCAACAGGCCGTCCAGGTTTATTATACGTCATACGCGTGCAAAGACGTCGAGCATCTTAAGGGTTGGTCTATTGTGCACAAGGTATCGCCACACGGTAAACTACCTGTCCCAAACGATGAAAATTACAACTTCAACCCAAACACATATGGAGAGTTTTATCAAGAAGAGGGCCTACAAGGGAGGTTTGACATAGACTTAACCAAAGAGATAGGAATGGAAGTAGACAATGAAAGGGATAATGACGAGGACGCTGGAGACGAGGTGCGAAATCTGAAGGACATACAAATGCTTGAGTGATTACGTTTAGGCAATGACAATGAAGACAACATTCCTCCTTCGGATAGTGTTGATGAGTTGGACAATGTTGATAGTGATGACGAGACCTATGATCCAGCTAATCTCAATCATGAAGATTATTTCTAATACATGTAATACTATGTTTTTTGTAATTATGTTTTATTCATTTTTGCAAATATTTCTAATACATGTATTACTATGTTTTTTGTAATTATGTTTTGTTCATTTTTGCACCTATTTCTAATTATGTCTTGTTTTTCTTTTTTGTTGCAGGTGATTGAACAAAGATGGCGGGCGACCGTCATAGGTCCGTGAACTCGATTTCCCAAAGACACAGCCGGCTGTAGGAGGAGGCGGAGGGGGCGCCAGAGGGATCGGACAAGAGGAGGAGGAGGACCGCCAGACGCAGGAGGGGGCCATATCCTCCCACGCCGCGTGAGGAGGAGCCAGAGGAGGAGGTGGCGCCCATGGATGAGTCGGATGATGAGCTGGTTCGGTAGACGGACGAGGAGGAGGGGCCGCATGAGGATGATGAGTTGGAGGCGGTAGGCACGGGTTCCGCTTCCTCCGACTCCTCTTCGAGTGTCTACTTGCGAGGTCCCGCGAGCCTCCCACAGGTTTCGCTTCCTCACCAACGCCAAGTGATTCACCCCGAAGGGCAAAAGTAAGTAACTTTATATGTTATCACCACTACTTCATATGATATGATGAAAAAAAACTAATATAAAGTAAGTAACTTTATATGTTATCACCACTACTTCACTTGTGTAGGAACTGGGTGGTTGTGTCGGGTGGTTGCGCACGGCTAGTCAACGGCATCCTAGGTCTTCTGTGCAGGCAACACTTCCCCGGCATTGTCATGTACGCATCGAAGATGGAGCCGGCCTACACGTTTGACCACTACGCCGTCGCCACTGATGCGGAGTACCCCAACAAGGCGGCGCGGGTGAAGGCAGAGTTTTGGGTAAGTCTCCCTCGTACAACATTGCTCAATACGTCGCATTCATTGGACTTTTCTTAAAATAATGAATGGATACATCGTTTTTGTATGCAGACTTATTACATATGCGAGGAGGGATTTGAGGCCAGGGCGGAGCAGGTGACTACTAAAGCCTGTAAAAAACTCGTCACCGACATGCATCACGAGGTGCACATCCAGGCTATCGCAACCTACTACGGGTCGAAGCTTCGAGAGAGGAAAACCAAGAAAGACGCAAGAGAGATGCAGCTAACCCGGGAGCAGTACCTTGAGGTAAATGAAGAACATCAATATTGATTCATTTTGAGATTAAGTTGGTTTAATTTGATCTTCTTATATGTCCAATACTTGATAACGTGTAGATGATTCCCTGGTGGTGCCAAGCGTATCCCGAGTGCTGGGCGATGATGGTGGAGAGGTGGTTCACGGAGGAGTACCTCAAGATGCATAAGGATGCCCGAGACCATCGTTTGCAGATGCAAGGTCCGGCACACCATCAAGGCAGCCGCAGCCTCGTTGGATACAAACAAGCATTGGTACGCGAATTCATTTATCTATTGTGACGCTCAGTTCTACCTGATTTCTAATCATCGTGTTGTCTTTCTCGCAGTCGGTGTCACATAGTGGCCAGGCTTGCTCAGACTTCCAGGCATGGTGTATGGCCCACAAGGGCAAGGCGACGTCCGACGTCTCCTTCAACTTGGAGGACCCGCCCGAGGCATACACGAACCCGAGCGTCCACTCCCGCATCAGTGAGTACACTGAGGTGACGAGGTCGCTCCATGGGTCAGACCACGATCCGAGCACCCAGGACTTCGATGAAGAGGTCGTCATGAGGGCGACGCAAGGCAAGAAGCATGGGCAGTTCTGGCTTGGCGACGGCGTCACCGACACGGCCTCTACTCCCTCTCTCCCAGATCTGAGCACGGAGCACAAGCGATAGCCCAGCCATTCACACACGGCCAACCGCTGCACAGCACCGGGTCGACGCACCAGAGGATGGTGGCCTAGCTGGAGGCCGAGTGGGCCGAGCGGGCCGAGCAGCAGGCCCAGGCGCAGAGGCTGACGGACATTACGGAGTTCCTACAAGGGCTTGGGCAACGTGTGGGCTTCTCTCTACCAGCTGGGCTGTTGGTTCCACCTCCGCCTCCGCGTCCTGCAGCTGCAGCTACTCCTGTGAGTATGAAAGTTTTTTACTTTCGCTTGTGCTTTGGTTGTATGACATCTACCTTCCTAGATTAGCTATCCAAATAATCTTGTCTTACATGCAATCTTTTCTTCTTTGTGCAGTCTCCATCTGACGGTGGTTCGAATAATCCACCTCATGCACCTCCGAATGATGGACCTTCACCACAGTCGCAGTGGCCGAGATGAGTGCACGTTGTATTTTTTTCATTTGTTGTTCACTTGGTGATGGACTTGTGATATACTTGTGATGCACTTGTTGACTTTGATGGACTTGTAGATTTATTTAGATGGACTTGAGCACTTATTATTATATATGTGATATATATTGTGATGGATGTGATATGTGCGAATGGATGTGTGGATGGATGAGATATATATGTGATGGATGAGATATATATATATATATATGTGATGAATGTTTGTATGAATTTATTTGTCATGGTGGCATTTAAAAAAAAATAAAAATTGCCGTTTTGGGTCACTTTGCCGAGTGCTGCACTCGGCAAAGGACCCGTTGCCGAGTGCCATGGTTACAACACTCGGCAAAGCTGGAAAAATGGGCGCTCGGAAAACCATTTTTCCAGCTTTGCCGAGTGCCATGACCATGGCACTCGACAAAGAATTTTTTTAAAAAAAAATTCAAACTTTGCCGAGTGCCAGCCAGAGGGCACTTGGCAAAGAATTTTTTTAAAAAAAAATCAAACTTTGCCGAGTGCCGGCCAGAGGGCACACGACAACGAATTTTTTTTAAAAAAAATTCAGACTTTGCCGAGTGCCGGCTAGAGGGCACTTGGCAAAGTATTTTTTTTAAAAAAAAATTCAAACTTTGTCGAGTGTCGGCCAGAGGACACTCGACAAAGTATTTTTTTTAAAAAAAATCAAACTTTGCCGAGCGCCGGCCAGGGGGCACTTGGCAAAGAATTTTTTTTTAAAAAAAATAAAAAAATATTTGCCGAGTGCCTGCAGGGTTGGCACTCGGCAAAGCCACCGTGAACGGGGCCGGTGCCGTGACGGTCGCTTTTCTTTGCCGAGTCCCCCGGGGGCTCTCGGCAAAGTCTTTGCCGACCGCCCGATAAAAGACACTCGGCAAAGAGGTCTTTGCCGATCAATTTTTTGACGTGTGTTCTTTGCCGAGTGCCGCACTCGGCAAAGAACCCGGATCTAGTTGTGTAGGTAATATCTCAAATAAATCTGAGCCTTTGATTTTTAAGGTCTTTTGAGTTAATTGTCTAATTATTTGAAATAAGACAAAAAAATAAACATCATTACATCCTCACGTCACCAAAGAGAGAATCAAGCGCACGGCGCCTTCCTTTTCCGTGCAGACGGCCCCTTCCTTTTGGGTTCAACGTGAATAAGTTGCTATTTTAGTTCTATTTTTTACTTTTTGCTAATATATACATGTATATATACACTACACGTACAAAAAATTTTGGACTGAATAATGACGAACCTCTGTGATTCTATAAAAGATTTGAAGAACCCCATGAATCTCTATGTAAAGTACACACTAATAAAAACATGATTTAAAGTCAACCTAAATATAATGTTAATTACCTACTATTAGATAGATATCCATCATATAACCACTTAAATCTGCATCTAAATTACTGTTTTTAATTATTTAAAAGACTAAAAGATCCCCTCAAATCTACATCTAAGTTATCATCTTATGTTACAACAGATATTTAAATTACCATAAAGCACATATATGTTTCTATGTTACCCAATTGTATTAATATTAATATATTCGATTTTTATGAAGTAAATATACATATTATGCCATCATACATCTCAAGTACACATGCACATGCTTGAGCAATAAATATATTTGTTCTATTTTTACCAACCATGAAAATATTTCTTAACAACTCATATACTAATGGTACTAACAAATTATTTAAAACTATATCACTAACAAATAATTTATATAAATTTTTACTTTAGATATCTTACTCCTTCCGTTCCAAATGATAAGTCGTTCTTGCTTTTCTAGATACATAATGAAGCTATGTGTATAGACGCAGTGTATATCTAAATGTATAGCAAAAGGTTACCTAGAAAAGTCTGAATAAGTTATAACTTTGAATGAAAGGTGTACATTTTAACTAAAATGTTATCTGTATTGGTAGTATAACCATCACTGCACATATAGTTTCTTGATAACCAAATTTAAATGCATCTTGAGAAGCGGGGGCAGTGCAGAGCATATGTACCCATGTCTTCCTGTCTTTTGGAATCACTTTAGAGTAAACAATTATTACATGACTTAAATATTAATAGTCTCTCTAGGTTATCATTGTTCTAGATCTTACTTCAAGCTCTACCTTCGATTTTGAGTGATGTGGTGCACGTTTTATACGACTGTTTATGTCATTATAATAGTTGAGAGTGCAATTTATGACCAAAAGTTCTTATTTTGAAAAGTACAAAAGAAGAGTTAATAAACTTACAATAAGAATTTCAACTTAGCTTGAGAATAAAAAAAATGTGGTAATTAATAAGATTAAATATTAAAATCAAAATTTTGGATTTATGGCATCAAAAGGTATGGGCTTCAATAAGAGCCACCATGGTTTAAGCTTTTCTTTTTAAGCTAATGTTTCGACTAAATGCATATTCAAGTTACACAGAGGTGACATGCAAAGAGAAAAAGCAATGGATATAGATGAAAAAACGTATTGATTAGTAACTCATACATTGATCACAACTAGATAGAGTCTATTGTGTTGTAAAATGAACAGAGTGAAAAACGTGCAATTTAATATTACTAATTTATTTTAGATTCATGACATCAGAATTTGATATGGGCTACAACAAGAGCGACAATAGTTTAAGCTAACTGATGTTTAGTAATTGAAACATTTATCATAATTGGATAAAGACATCATAGTATCTATTGTGTTAGAAAATGAACCAAGTGTAAAAGCATGCAATTTAATTTTAGTATTTTTACAATTAGTTAGGGGTATATAAAACATTAACTAATGCTTATGTGTTCTAAAATTCTGTCCCGTGGGAGATCACGGTTTGATGAACTATTATATACAAATGCACACACGCATGCATCACCACGGCTCACACTAAGGTTTCGTTTGGCATGTGGGGGTTATGATCCACGAGAGAAATGACCCAAGCATGGACTGGGTTGATCCCTCCCTCCCACCCAATCCCCAGCCACCATGGGGATGGGGGTCAATCCATTGCATAACCTAATTATTTGGGATGCCTTAGATTGGTGTGGACTGGTTCTTTGGCGGTTGGCAGTCTGTGTGCTACTGCTGCTACCTGTGTTGCATGTATTCTTGTACTATTTGTTTCATTCTCAGTGCCGCATGGCTTCGAGCTGCTGCAATATTTATTTATTTTGAACCAGCAATAATTGAAATTTGTTAACACTAAAGGCACGTACATACTGACTGGATCAAACCATAAATAGACCAATGTGCAACTACATACATAGAATGTCTCTTACTTGCCAACTAGAAAAGTACAATGCCCAACATTTATTATACAAAGTTGGCTGGAGCTAGCGCCTCGCTGTCCAACGCACCTCTCAGGCTCTTGGTACGCACCTCTCGGGCTCTTGGTACCTGACAGATTCCAGGGCCTATTCCTGGCATTGCCCAGAGTGGGGGTCTAGCCCGAGCTAGGGCCGGGACGATCCGGAGGTGCTTGCTCGGCCAGGGCTCCCCTAGGTCAGGAGCTTCCTCTGTCCTGGTCGAGCGGAGGTAGCTCGAACTGAACAGGGAGTTTGCCTCCCTTAGCTCATTCCCTTGACGCCGGGAATTTCTTTGCAGTGGGCCTTCTGCAGCCCATTAAGCTATCCCTTATATGCCAGAGGGTGCGCGCGAGTGCACCCGATGGGTATAGCCTGTGAGCTCTCGACTGATTAGGAGCATCAGGAGGGGTTAACCGGATTGTTACGCCCTTAATTTGAGGGTTTAACTATACCCTTATGATTCACATCCTTTATCAAAAAAAAATCTTGTTGATGGCTAAACCTAAACGCCTGCGGAAACCAAATTCTGTTTGACGTAATTGTGCACAGTGTAGCTGATGCATGCAACTTAAAACCTCGAAATACACGTTGCATCGATAGAGATTGAATGAGAGCGTGCTTCTTATTCCCTTTTGGACGGATCATAGTATGTCGTTGGCTCCAGGAGGCTCCATGCTTGTTTCTGTCAGCTCGCATTGAATTAGTTCTTCAATTTTAACTAGTATAGTGTTCTTCACCCATAATTTTTTCCGAGAGTTGGGAACATCTGGCTGTGGTTGCCGTGTACAACCTAATATTTTGTCTGTTTTCAAAATGTGAAACAAGCACAGACAAGGACAGAGTCCTAGGGGTCGATGGAATATCCAGCTGTGTTTGTTTCTTTCACTTGATTGTAGCACATGGACTTTCTCGGTTGTTCAGACATTTTATGTTCACTTCGAGGGGACAAAATTTAATCAGAAAAGTTGTCTTTGTTTCGTTAACACTTAGGGAACCCTGAACCAAATCAGTGGTCAGAAAATCTGTGTTGGTTACAGTGAATGCTAACATATGTGAAATGAAGTTTAGGCTTATGGATATGCCGGTAAACAGCCAATAGGCTGCTCAGTGTTCTCAATATTCAAATAACATAGGTTCAGCAGTCTTTGCAGACACTGCTTTTCAGTCTACATTTTCTGCACAGCTTATTAATTTCCCACTCGCAAGAGGCATTTTGCCACAAGGCTTCTCTAGTTCCAATTTGCTCCTCCACTGCTGCATCCTTTCGTGGTATGTTCTCATCTATGGAAAACTTCGTTGCGTCCGCTTAGTCAACAAGATGTTATGAGTTCTTCGTTTATGTTCTCATACCGTTGCCTGGTGATGCAGAGATAGCAGAAGATTGATGCTGGACAGTACATCCCCGTTTCTGTAGGACTACAGATTGAAGAGATCCTATCTGGAGCAGAACAATATACATTGAGACAAACTGTTCTCCATATACAAGCAGTCTGATCAGTGGCTTCCCGATTGTCCTGTGTTGACCTACGACGTTTTCCAGTTCTAATTGGTCTGGAAATTCTGATTCAGCGGTAATTCTTCTTGTTGATTAATTGCTAAGCTGTTCTAGTTATAGTTATTGATCAACAAGGCTGTCACTGTACCTGCTAAACTGGTCTAGTTGCCTCCACTTGTTGCAGGGGTTGCTGTGTGAAATGTTGGTTTTCGTTTCTCCTGGTGATCGAGTGATTGTCCTACATTATTTATTTTATGCATTGGTCAATGTCCTTCCCTCACTCTTGAAGATCTTAAAGTCATCTGTATTGATCTGAACGAACTGCTTCTGCAAGATGATTACTGCTTGTTCTTATTGTCACACTCATTTCCTTCATGGAAGATGATTCCTAGTCGTGCTTCAGAATTGCATGTGCTGATCGAGGAGAGATGGCATGGGCTTGATGCTATGTGTACCCATTTTTCTGTTGAACGAGTCAATCTCTCATCAAAGAGATCCTGTTGGAAGCAAAAACGGAAAATAGCATTGACACATGCTGATCTCCTTGCATGTATACCATCTGAATAGTGGCTTATTATCAGTTGACCTGTAATCAGGTACTTACTGCTGCACCATCGTAGCTTAAATACAGTGATAACTCTTCTTGATGTAATTTCTTTTTGAACTATTCTAGTTATGGGTACCATCTAGTTATTGCCAGTGATTGAACAACCTTTGTTTTAACAAGCAAGGGGTTTACCATTTAATTCTTTCTAGTTTTTTGCAGGATTAATTAGCTGTCGTACCTGGGGTTCTCTGTTGGTGATTGGGTTGACAATCCAAACGAACAGTATATGCCAAGAGGATTACTATTGACTCTAGTTGGAAGATAGATTTCTAAGGTAAGACATCCAATATGTACTTAGAATCTGACAATTATCATGATGTACCAGATCTAAATGCGTAGCTAATGGAAGTATTACTAGAGGTTATATATGTGCAACATGCCATACTTCTCTAGATTGATAACATCCAATGTAGTGTACCTTAGCTTACAACACTTGAAAGAAAAAAATAAAATGGGACAGGAAGCTAAGACAGGGTCGATCTATACCTCAATACTTCACCTTACTACACACCTTCTCAACCTGCACCGTCATGTACCTAGTGTGTTGTGAATGGACGGTGACATCTAAGAGGTGGATGAATTAGACAACTTTAAAGCTACTTGGCTTCTAAAACCTATCAAAACCTATGCAAGATACTTTTCTAGATATGCACTAGAGTTTTGCTAAGTGTTGTTATCTCTACTGTAAAAAAGAGGTTTCAATCCTATCAACTAGCCTAGCAAGCTAAACTAGGAAAGGTAAGCACACAACCTAGGAAAGCAATTATGTGTGGAAAGGTAGAGAATACAAACTCCGGTTGACAACAGTATTTTTCCCGAGGTATAGAGATGCACATGATTCCTCCTAGTCCATGTTGGAGCCCCTCACAAGGGCCAAGTTCCCTGTTGAGTAATTACATGGATAACCCCCTGGCCTTTCCCACACACAAGTGAGTCACTGAGATGGTCTCTCCCAGACGGCTCCCTGCCATTTTCTCTATCGTGTTTCTGACCAAATAGCCTGGGCCACATGTTGCCTTAGTACAATATTGGTGGCCTCTCCACCACTCTGAGGGTCCCGCAAGACTACATGTCCCTAGTGTGCAACTCTTTGTGTGTGCAAGCATCGCTAGTTTGGAGGTATACAAACCTCATTAAACACTAGATGTAAGCCTAATGCCTAGCCATTTAAATATGGTTGCTTGCGTGCAGTACTCACTAGAGATGTCCGGTGCTGTCACCAGAGAGTTCTAGTGCCACCACGTGGACTAGCCATTGGAGTGGACCATTGGCTTCTCTGGAACTCTGATGGGTATTCTTTCCCAAGCTGTTTCTTAAAGTAAAGATGAGTTGATCATCTGAACAAACTTCTTCTGTTGATATTTATGCCCATTAATTTTTCCCTTTTTGAAGATACAGTTTGTAAGGTAAGTGCAATAGGTGTGCATCTCGATATTGTTTCGTTGCTTCCATGATATTCTTGTTTTTCCAAAGAAATGTTTCCTTCTTTTTGTGGAAATGTTGGTACTTCTATCCATGTTGTCACTAGGTCAAAATTCTTATACAACTTTTAAGCTAGTATTTTTTCCAATAAGGAAATAGAAATTGCCTTGACTTTTTTTTATAAAAAGACAATAAGCCCATGAACTGGTATGGCGACAATCCAAACAAAAACTTTTACCAATGCTTTAGGGCCTGTTTAGTTCATCCAAAATACCAACTTTGACACTATGCAAAAAGAAGATTCCCCGTCACATCAAACTTGCGGTACATACATGGAGTACTAAATGTTGACGAAATCAAAAACTAATTATACAGTTTAGTTGTACTTTGCGAGACGAACGTTTTGAGCCTAATTAGTCAACGTTTGGACAATTATTACCAAATAAAAACGAAACGCTACAGTAGACTCGGCGGCGCCGAATTCGGATGCAACTAAACGAGGGCTTAGCATTGCCAAGGTGTTGGTATTGCCAAAGTTTGGTTCCCGAGAAGATGGTCCACATACCGATGAAAGTCATCTATTTCTTATTTTTTGAAACATGGTAGTCAACTTTATGTCTTTATCTCAATTAGTGGCGGATCTAGGCATTAGCCGTAGGGCCACCTGCCACCACAACTTTTGCAAAAAATACGTTTTACCATCCTTACAAATTTGCAATTATACATGTCGATACTATTAATTGATTTAATATCTACAATCTTGGCTCCATAGGTTTTTAATCGTAGATCCACCACTCAATGTTCTTCTCTTTACCAAGTAAAAAAATATATAGATCTCTGATAGCTGTTGGACAACCTCCAACTTCTTGATGGGAAAGGGTCAAAGCCCATTTCAAGAAAAAAATGATAATGATGTACATTCAAAATACTAGAGGTTTTGTTGTGTCATGCTAACTAACATGCAGATGGGTTTCTTAAGCTACCATTTCAATACCTCACCATGCAACTACATTTGCAAATGCTATTTTCATTCGTTCTGGATTTTTGCTATAATTGAATCAAAAAGCTACTTCTTGACACCTAAACACATGATTGGTATTATGCATAATTAGAAGGTATATATCACTGGTAGAGAACAGAGCTTTACTCCCGGTGGGGAACCCCCTCTAGTCCCGGTTCCCCATCCGGGACTAAAGGGGGGTCCTTTAGTCCCGGTGGGTAACACCAACCGGGACTAAAGGTGCCTCCTGACATGCCACGATGGCCGGCACCTTTAGTCCCGGTTGGTAATACGAACCGGGACTAAAGGTTTTTTTCCTTTTTTATTTTCTTTTCATTTTTTTGTTTTCTTTTCAAAATAAGTTTTCGAAGTCGTATTGTACGCTGCTAATTATACATTTATACGCGCGTATAGTATGTTTCGGTTCAAGCACAATGAACGTATTAAATCATACAATTCAAGCATAGAAATATATATATATATATATATATATATGCATGCATTCATCATATATATATATATTTACATGCATGCATGCATATGTGTATTTTACATTATATTATTTCATGTGCATATATTACAAAAGATTGCATTACAGTTGTTGTGATATAACAATTTTCTCTCATCCTCTAGCTTGGATTCAATGGCAATGTTGGGTCGAAGTAGAACTCGCCCTTGAAATCGATGACCTGCTCATTAAAAAATCCGGCTATAGACTCTTGAATTGCTTTGATTTGGTCTTGCCGTATGACCTTTTCCTCCAACCATCGAGCCTACAGGTTTGAATTAAAGAAAAATAAATTAATATATGTACATACATATATATATATATAAAGACATAGTAACACAATCAATAATAATAATTAAATGAATATATATTGTATTTTTAACGTACTTTGAGTCTCTCTGTAGGAGTTCTTTGGGAGACCACCTTGATAAACTTGCAAACATAGTAACCACAGTAGTTGTTCCACTGTTCCTGCCTCAGACACCACTTTACGAGAAAAAGATTTGTCATCCAATCTGGTTATCCGGTGAAAGCTATATGTTTAATTAATAAAGATGATGCGATTTAGGGGACTTACTTTCAAAGGGATTACATTCAGTGGCGCTTTGCATTTTTCCATGTGTTGCTTCTCAATAAAGGTTTTCCAAACACTGCCCAATAAAAAATTGCCACGTCATCGGATATAGTTAATCATCATGTTTATGTGTATACACTACTACATGATTGATTAACCACGGAAATTCTGCAAAGTCAACATACATAACATCATCGCCACGGAACCAATGTTCGTCTCTAATTCTGACACCAACGCAGAAGTCTCCACCGGTAGACGCCTGCATGTACCACTTGTTTAGCAGGTACATTTGCGTCCCCAGATCACATAAGGCTTGAGGGTTGTATAGACTCTGGCCTAGTACAAATTTTTTCTTCTAAATATCAACCTCCGCCGCACTCTCAATGTTTCCATCACCAAACATATGGTAAAGGTCAAGACTAGTCTCTTGAATAAATTCACCAAGGTGATCCAAATCGACATCCGGAGGTATGTTTGCCTGATGCATTAATCCTAAATTCGAACCATATTCATTACCAACAACTAGCGGGGGGACTGATTGGTGCAATTGTTGTCCGAGTTGTGCAACTCCTTTCCCTGCCTGCTTCTTTTTCTGTGCCGCCTCAATTGACTTGGTGAGAGTGCGGTCATAGTCCATTAACGTTGATTTGGACGGCTTACGAGATTCCCGTTGTGATTGCTGGTAAGAAGCCACCTTTTTTCTTAGAATATCTGGAGCTATGAAGAAGTACGGTTTCTCCGGGTTTCTCCTTGCTTCTTGACCCTTTTTAAGTTTTTCATAGAATCTGGACATATCTTTTTTATATGCATCAGTTACTTCTTCCTTCTCTTCAGATACTATTTTGAGAATAGCCCTTGGTTTCACGGTGGCTTTCTTTGCCGGCGGGGACTGGTTCTTCATTTGTGGGGCTGGCCTCTTGCTAGTACTTGGCTTCTTGGTAGGCGGGGGCGGGGGAGGCGTTGGAGACCTCCTTGGAGGTGGTGGCAGCGGCGTTGGAGACCTCCTTGGAGGTGGCGGCTGCGGCGTTGGAGACCTCCTTGGAGATGGTGTGGATGCAGCCTCGCCTTCCAACACATTGTCATCGTACAGAGCACTATGATGATCTAGCGATTGAACAATTGGATATAGGTTGGGGGAGGATCAGCTAAAAAAAAGGAATGACATATTATTATGAGCAGATTGTTAATTATTTAAGCCAATATAAATTAATGATGTAGTGTTTTCATCCGCACCTATGGTGAGGTAGTTCAGGAGGAGGTGGAGCCAACATCCCGGGAATGATGATGTAGCGCTTGCGCCATAGAATGAATGTTTTCTCTACTTCTCCGAGAGTCTTCTCGCCATCACCTCCAGGAATATCAAGAGGCAAATCACTAAAACCTTTTTCAGCTTTATCTACCGAGATGGTAGCATATCCTTCTTGGATTATATTCCCATGAATCCTTAGTGTCTTGGTTCGGTCGATAGGATTAACAAGACCAATAGACACCTTGATTGTGGAATTCCCCTTCGGAATGTGTAGCTCACACGATGTACAAGGTTCAATGACGTCATCCACAGGGAAGCGCAGTCCTGTGTCCCCTTGATTTGGTATCTCCATGGAAGCATAGCTGCTTTTCAACTGAACAGATTAGCTAATGTTGATTCCTGGCTCTGATGCCTGCTTGCTTGCACTCACTGCTATTTGCACTTGCCTTCTGATTTCATCCTGCATTCTCACTTCAAGGTTTTTTTCTCGCTCTTGTGCTTCACGCACCGCTTCCTCTAACCTCTGGAGCCGTTGTGCCTCTTCTTCCTTCTTTCTCTGGTGGCTTCTGTAGGAAGGTCTGTCCTGAGGGAATCCATGCTCCCAAGAGACACTTCCTTTGCCTCTAGTTCGGCCACCATGTTTAATAGTCCCGATGGCGTATGTCAGTTCATCCTTCTCTCTGTTGGGCCTGAATGCACTACTAGCAGTAGCACTTCGAGCATAAAACAATCTTTCTGCTGCTTCTTGCAGTCTTGCGCCATAAACGCACTTCCCTGTCTCCTGGTCCAGTGTTCCCCCATGAGCGAAAAACCAATTCTTTGCACGCTCTCCCCACTCGAGTGATTGTGGTGTGATACCCTTGGCAAGAAGGTCTGCTTCCATTTTGTTCCACTTCTTAATGGCAGTCGGGTAGCCACCTGATCCCAAGTTATGGTGGTATGTCTTTTGTTGGGCATTACGTTGGTTCTTTATCACCCGACTCACACCCTCTTCCGACGTCTTGTACTGTACAAACTCATCCCAATAGGGCCTCTGCTTTGAGATCGGGCTTGGGACAATGAAATCTGGTGCTATGTTCTTCTTGACATACGTCGTGTATAGGTGTTTCTTCCAAGTCTGAAACTGGGTGGCCATCTTCTTCATTGCCCAATCCCTAACTCGCTCATTCAATTCATCACCATCTATTATATCATCATAACCATCTGTTTGGAGCATGAAATGTACCAAGACATCTTTCCAAATTAACGTCTTGTCACGATCGGAGACAAAACTGATATGAGGAGCATTGGTATTCTTCTTCCATTCGCGGGTACTGATCGGGAGCCGGTCCCATACAAGGTAACCACAATGGTGCACGAATTTCGTTTTATTTGGCCCCCTGGGTTCGCCTATATCCACATTGAACTCCGAGATGATGAAGCGGCCCTCCAATGGCTTTTTGGGACCTCGAACATTTTTACTCTTCGTTGTAGTTGTTGATGTTGATCCAGAGGGCTACAAAACATAAACATTATTTTTAGCACACATAAGACATTATATAATATATATAGCTAATAATAAAAAATATATACTTGGCCAATATGTTGTTGCTCATTTTGTTCAAGAGCTAAGTACTGACTCCCGTCATCTGCATCCTCTTGCACGCTATTTTTAGCACCATCATCGCCGGCTAGCTTGAGTGCCAGTGTTGATCAAATTCATCATCAACTCCTCCTCATCCATGTTTCTCGGGTCGGACATCTAGCTTCAAAAACCAAAACCAATATATAGTACGTCAAATCTTTGCTTACATGTGTAAAATCTACGAACAATATGCCTTATTAAATCTTGCCCCTCGGTCACGGACGCAATTCGCCACACTAGGGCAAACTGCGTCGGTACTAGGGCGAATTAGGGCTATACATAAATGGCCGAGGGCGAATTGCGTTTGTGACTAGGGCGAACCACGTCGGTGACATCAACAACGCGGTTCGCCCTAGTCACCGACGCAATTCGCCCTGGTGTGATTGTTTAGTGTTAATGATAACGATAATACGAATGTTGATCGACTAGGCCGCGAGAGAGGGCAGTGTGACAAGAGTGGCGGTGCTCCACTCCACCATATATATGTTTGTACACGAGGGCGGCGGTGCTCCGCCGTATACATAGAAACGCATGGGCAAACGAGGGCGGCGGTGCTCCGTGACGTATATATACATGCATATGAATACAAATGACGTATATATACGTGTCGGCATGGTGGCCGGTGTGCTGACGATGACAACGTGAGGCGGGCCGGCATGCTGACGACGACGACGTGAGGCGGGCTGGGGCGGTGTTGGTGCGTGAAGTTGTGATCCTATGTACCTTGTGAACCATGTAGTCATTCATCATATATCTTAAACTAAACATAGTCACTTTATTAACTACAATATATCTTATGCCGACACAAAATACGAATGTTGATCGACTAGGCCACGAGAGAGGGCGGTGTGACGAGAGTGGCGGTGCTCCACTCTGCCGAATATATGTTTGTACACATGGGTGAACGAGGGCGGCGGTGCTCCACCGTATACACAGAAATGCATAGGCGAACGAGGGCGGCGGTGCTCCGCGACATATATACATGCATATGAATACAAATGACGTATATATACGTGTCGGCGTGGTGGCCGGTGTGCTGATGATGACGACGTGAGGCGGGCCGGTGTGCTGACGACGACGAGACTCTCTTGTGCATCCTCTCCACACGCGTTGCGCGCTCGCCGATGACACTCTTGTGCATCCTCTCTATGGCTACGGCAAGATGGAGTTCCGCTTGCTCCTCGAACCCCCGTACCCTGTCCAGGGCAGGGTCTCCGACGGTTGTGGCGAGCCCACGCTCCCTAGCTACCAACAGAAGGCTTGAACCTTGAAAGGCTTGAAAGGTACGGTAAGATTGCTCTCGTCATTGCTAGCGTTGTCTTCTCACTGGTTTTTGGAACCCGGCCAGTGGCCATGACAGCCGCGCGCCATTGCCACGAAAGCCGAGAGAGACAAACTCACCTCGGGTGGGCGCGGTGGAGGGCCACGGGCGCGCGCGGTGGAGGGCCGCATGAGGTCATCGGCGCGAGGTCGTCGGTGGTGGAGGGCCGCACAAGGCGAGGCATGGGCTCCGGTGTCACACGGAAGACGAATCGGCGGCGGCGCGAGGAAGAAGAGAGAAAGGGCGGCGGTGTTCGACGAGGAAGAAGAGGAGGGGATCGATCTGCACCAGGCACTGGCGGTTATATACCAGGGAGATTTACTCCCGGTGCCAGCCACCAGCCAGGAGTAAAGGTCCTTTACTCCCGGTGCGTGTTACCTACCGGGAGTAAAGGTCCCTTTACTCCCGGTGCGTGCGCACTGGGAGTACCTTTACTCTCGGTTGGTAACACGCACCGGGAGTTAAGGGTTTTTTTGGCGGGCCACGAAACTGCAGCCCACCTTTACTCCCAGGTGGGCTTCCCACCCGGGAGTAATGGTGGCCTGTAGTTTCGTTTCCCGCCTGTTTTGAGCAAATTTTTTTAATAGAAATATGGATTTTCTTGTTAAATACATAGTAAATTAAATAAAAGGCATAAAATTATTTTGTTAAAAATATGGATTTTCTTCTTCTTTATTGCACATAGGAAAAATGTATAACCTAACTTTTTTATTTTTTGTTATAATTATAAAACATAATGTAACTAATATTTATTATTTCGTTAATGCAAAAATGTAATGTTTAATTAAAATTATTAAAACTATTGGTTTTGGACAGGAAATTTGTTTTCACATCATTTTAACGTTAATATTTTAATTTTTCATCACTCAATATCCCAATTTAACTTTTCGAGAGAGAAATCCCACCAAATCAAACATTGATTTAATTTGAAACACGACATAATAAACATCTGAATTCACAATTATTACACAAACACACACTACATTAAATCACTGTATCATCAAGTGGGCACAACAGTGAACTTCTTTACGTATGTCCCTTGGTTATGATCGCGTCGTAACCATGGAGTGTCCTCATCATTTACCAAGATGCTAGCGTCTTTGTTCACTTTGAAGGGTGGAATACGGTCATCCTTTTCATAATCTTCTGACATGTCTGACTTGTCCTCAATTCCCACGATGACTCTTTTCCCTGAAAGAATTATGTGGCGCTTTGGCTCTTTGGTTGAGTCATTATCATTTTTCCCTCTTTTTGGTTTGGTAGACATATCATTGACATAGAACACCTGATTCACATCCTTGGCAAGGACGAATGGTTCGTCTTTGTACCCAATATTACTAAGGTCTACTGTTGTCATTCCATACTCGTTGTCTACTGTTACCCCGCCTCCGGTCACCTTGACCCATTGGCACTTGAACAATGGGATCTTCAAAGTAGGTGCATATTCTAGTTCCCATATTTCATCTATGCGTCCATAATATGTCTGCTTATTCCCATTCAGGTCTGTGGCATCTATGCGGACACCACTGTTTTGGTTGGTACTCCTTTTATCTTGGGCTACTGTGTAGAATATGTTCCCATCTTTCTCGTACCCTTTGTATGTGATGATATGCCATGATGGTTGCATAGCTAATAAATATAGTTGCTCATGGATGCTCTCATCACCTTGACATTTTTTCGCAACCAATCGCCGAAAGTTTCCATGTGCTTACGCGTAATCCAAGCTTCAGTCTTCCCTGGAAACTCGGATCGTAAGAGATCCTTGTGTGTCTCAATATACGGATCTACCAAAGAGGAGTTCTGTAGAACTGTGTAGTGCGCTTTATTGAAATAATCATCATCCATACCAATATATGTTTTCCTCCCTAGTGTCCCCTTTCCACTTAGTCTCCCCTCATGTCTCGATTCAGGAACACCAATCGAGTCAAGGTCGGGAATAAAGTCAACACAGAACTCAATGACCTCTTCTGTTCCATAGCCCTTGGCGATGCTTCCTTCTGGACGAGCATGGTTGTGAACATATTTCTTCAAGACTCCCATGAATCTCTCTAAGGGGAACATGTTGTGTAGGAACACAGGACCAAGAATGAAAATCTCCTTGACTAGGTGAACTAGGAGGTGTGTCATGATATCAAAGAAGGAAGGAGGGAACACCAACTCAAAGCTGACGAGACATTGAACCACATCATTATGTAGTTTAGCTAGATCAGTTGGATCAATTGCCTTCTGAGAAATTGCATTGAGGAATGCACATAGCTTTACGGAGGCTAGACGTACATTTGGAGGTAGAATTCCTCTTAATGCAACTGGAAGTAATTGCATCATGAGAACGTGACAGTCATGGGACTTTAAGTTACCGAATTTCTTCTCTGGCACATTTATAATACCCTTTATATTTGAGGAGAATCCAGATGGTACCTTGATGTTGTTTAAGCATTCAAACATGATTTCCTTCTCCTCTTTGCTTAGAGTGTAGCTGGCAGGACGTAAGTAATGGCGTCCATCATCTGTCTTCTCTTAATGCAGGTTGTCTCTTTCTCTCAAACAACATAGGTCCTATCGTGCTTCAAATGTGTCCTTAGGCTTTCCATACACACCCATGAAGCCTAGCAGGTTCACACAAAGATTCTTCGTCAGGTGCATCACGTCGATCGAGCTATGGACCTCTAGGACTTGCCAATAGGGTAGGTCCCAAAATATGGACTTCTTCTTCCACATGGGTGTGTGACCGTTAGCGTCATTCGGAACAGGTTGGCTGCCATGTCCTTTTCCAAAGACGACTTTCACATCATTGACCATATCGAGTACATCCTCACCGGTTCGGTTGCGAGGCTTGGTCAGGTGGTCTGCCTTCCCTTTAAAATGCTTGCCTTTCTTTCTTACGGGGTGATTTGCAGGAAGAAATCGACGATGGCCAAGGTACACGACCTTTCGACATTTTTTCAAGAATACACCTCTAATATCACCGAAGCAGTGTGTGCATGCATTATATCCCTTGTTTGACTGTCCTGAAAGATTACTTAGAGCAGGCCAATCATTGATTGTTACGAACAACAATGCTCGCAGATCAAAGTGTTCCTGTTTGTACTCATCCCACACACGTACACCTTCTTTATTCCACAAAATGAGAAGTTCGTCAATAAGTGGTCTCAGGTACACATCGATGTCATTGCCAGGTTGCTTCGGGCCTTGGATGAGCACAGGCATCATAATGAACTTCCGCTTCATGCATAACCAAGGAGGAATGTTGTAGATACTTAGAGTAACAGGCCAAGTGCTATGACTACTGTTCTGCTCTCCAAAAGGATTGATACCATCTGTACTTAAAGCAAACCTTAAGTTTCTTGCGTCATTTGCAAACTCCGGGAATTCTCTGTCGATTGCTCTCCACTGGGACCCATCAGCAGGGTGTCTCAACATATTGTCTACCTTACGGTCTTCTTTGTGCCATCGCAACAATTTTGCATGTTCTTTGTTTCTGAACAGACGTTTCAAGCGTGGTATTATAGGAGCATACCACATAACCTTGGCAGGGATTTTCTTCCGCGGACGTTCGCCCTCAACATCACCAGGGTCATCTCGCCTGATCTTATACCGCGATGCATGGCATACCGGGCATGCATCCAATTTCTCGTACTCTTTGCCACGGTACAGGATGCAGTCATTAGGACATGCATGTATCTTCTCGATTTCTAGCCCCATAGGACAGACAACTTGTTTTGCTTCGTAGGTAGTGGCGGGCAATTCATTGTCCTTCGGAAGCATCTTCTTTTGGATTTTTAGTAACTCTCCAAATCCCTTGTCAGATACACCATTCTTTGCCGTCCATTGCAACAATTCTAGTTGGTTCCCAACTTTTTCTGCCCTGCATCACAAGTTGGGTACAACAATTTCTTGTGATCTTCTAGCATCCGCTCGAACTTGATCTTCTCCTTTTCACTTTCACATTCTCTTTGTGCGTCATGAATGACCTGACAAAGATTATCAGCTGGCTCATCTTCTGCGGCTACCTCTTCTTCAGCTTCTCCCATTGCAGTATCATTGAAGCACGCACCATCGGGAATAATATCATTGTCGTCCCATTGTTCTTCTTCACCTTCTTCCATTACAACGTCGGTTTCTCCATGCTTCGTCCAACAAATATAGTTTGGCATGAAACCCGAGTTGAACAAGTGTGAATGAAGAGTCCTTGAGCAAGGATATTCCACCATATTCTTACATATGGCACATGGGCAGCACATGAAACCATCGTGTTTGTTTGCCTCGGCCGCACGTAACAAAGAATGCACACCGTCAATGAACTCTTGGGAGCGGCGATCAGCATTGTACATCCAATGCCGGCTCATCTGCATTACATGACATAATACCATATTAAAACCTAGATCATAATTAATTATTTATACAACATGCGTGCCACCACAAAAGGTACAAATTTATGAAAGCATCACTACAATGTAGACAATCCCAACTACCACTAAAAGAACTAAAGCTAAAATACATTTCAGGAGCACAAGGATTTCGTGACCAATCTCAACTAAAACAGACAGATCCCCCGATTGTACAACATCTTTGGGCTTCTTCGGCTGGATCACTGCCTCATTAGCCACCGTATCTGCCTGTTGTGCAAGATATTTTTGCACGAGTTCAACATACTCTTCCTCCTAGTAGAAGCCTGAACATCGTCCACTGCCATCCCACTAAAATTAAAACAAAAAATTAGAACTTTAATCACAACCATCATGAAAATAGGTATAAACTAACCATAATCATTAAATACGATAAAATAACTCACATTGCGATCCGGACACTTGTAGAAGATACGATCCTTGTTGGGACCCTCCTTCTTCACTCGGTACTCCATCACAATCTTTGTCTCATCACGACACTTGCCGCATGGAATGAGAGGGAGGCCCGGCCTAAGTCGCTTTCGAAACCCATGAGAGGCCGAGGACCCAGAAGCAGCTGTCGTCTACTCTCTATACTCATTTTTTAATACACTATAAATTTCTCATTTTATAAACAAATAAAATTAAGAAACTATAAAATTATCTATATCTCTAAACAATGAAGCAGTTGCCATCTACTCTCTATACTCATTTTTTAATACACTATAAATTTCTCATTTTATAAACAAATAAAATTAAGAAACTATAAAATTATCTATATCTCTATACTCATTTTTTAATACATTATAGCTCAAAAACATGTTTTAATAAATAATCATCCGTACTAGTTGACCTTGCTTACGTGATCATCTCGGCGAGCATTTCTCCACCGGACGGCACCGTACTTGGTCAAGGAAGAGCTCCAATTCTACGAGGAAGGGAACACGGTCTTCCACGACCGTTGTCGCTCTCCCTCGTAGAATCAAAGCTCCTCCTTGATATCCGTTACCGCTCGGCAGAGAACATGCTCGCCGAGCTGAACACGGTCCGTAAGTTCAACTAGTACGGATTTTCTATAATTTTCTAACTATTTTCTAAGTTTATATTTATATATATACTACGTTTGGGTACAGTGATTGACAGACTACTGCGACGATATCGGGACATGTGAATAAATAACCATCCGTACTAGTTGACCTTGCTTACGTGATCATCTCGGTGAGCATTTCTCCACCGGACGGCACCGTACTTGGTCAAGGAAGAGCTCCGATTCTACGAGGAAGGGAACACGGTCTTCGACGACCGTTGCCGCTCTCCCTCGTAGAATCAAAGCTCCTTCTTTACGTCCGTTACCGCTCGGCAGAGAACATGGTCGCCGAGATGAACACGGTCCGCAAGTTCAACTAGCTACTTTAACCTTCTTCCATGTAAATATGCAACCTTGAAGTGATTTTGAGCTCAAATTGCTTACAAATGAAAAAAACCACAATAAAGAACCATATATATATAGTGAACAAAATGAGATAAGACAATGGTGAAAAATGAGAGTATGAGATTGGTAACCTTTACAACTGAAGAATCGACGGAGGAATCGAAAAAATCGACGGAGGAATCGAAGAATGGATGGAGGAACAATGGAGGGAGGGAGGAAGCAAGAACACTAGTGCAGTGAGCTTCAAAATGTGCTGAGCTCGGGCTCGGGGAGGAAGAAGGAGACGACCGATATATAAAGGGGGGACCTTTAGTCCCGGTTGGTGGCTCCAACCGGGATTAAAGGTAACTTTCCAACCCCGGGCGCAGCCACGGCCCGGGAGTAGACCTTTACTCTCGGTTGGAGCCACCAACCAGGAGTAAAAGTATACCTTTAGTCCCGGTTGGTGGCTCCAACCGGGACTAAAGGTCCCTGCCACCTCTGCCTGGCGCAGTAGCCGTTGGGCAGGGACCTTTGGTCCCGGTTGGAGCCACCAACCGGGACTAAAGGTATCTCTAGTCCCGGGCGCAAAAAATGCCGGGACTAGAGCCCATTTTGGCCGAGGATCAAAGGTATGTTCTCTACTAGTGTATAGATATTTAGATTTTGTAGCTGCACTACTCTGACATGCAATATGCAAAGGTGATGATTACACATCTGCAAAAGAGACCACCACAAGACATTCAAAGTTTATTAACATAGTCAAAATTTTAGGTGGACTTTTTTAATCTCTCTACAGTCATAAAATTTGTCCAGTTTGTCCAATATTTATGACATCTTAATATCTGTTTTCATTAACTACCAGCCTACACCTCTGCAAGTTTTCCGTTCTCCAGAATAAGGTCCTCTGGGTGCATCTCAATCATTCATTTCGTCTGATGGCAAACATACTTGATCCTATTGTTGGATCATGTGCCAAGAAATTACAAGATATAATAACAGAGATGGCTGTAATGATTCTAGGGGTAAAATAAGAGCTCAGACAAATGCAGAGAACAATGAAACAAATACAATGCTTTCTTCGTGATGCTGAGCAAAGAAGGACAGAAGAGTCAGCGGTTAACAACTGGCTTGGAGATCTGAAAGATGCAATGTATGAAGCTGACGATATAATTGACTTGGCTAGATTAGAAGGAAGCAAACTGCTAGAGCAGACCGTCCTTCATCATCTAAAATTTTTGCTTCATATATGTACAGGCTTCTCATTTCTATCTTGCATTCATAATATTCAAAGACGTCAGGCCATTGTCGTTCGAATAAAAAACTTCAATGTTGAACTTGAGAGGATTTCAATGCTGGGTGAAAAAATTTTAATGCTGAAGAATATGCAATACAACTGGATTCAGGTTCTTTGCCGAGTGCCTGAGGCACTCGGCAAAGAACACACGGCAAAAATTTAATCGGCAAAGCCCTCTTTGCCGAGTGTCTTTTATCGGGCACTCGGCAAAGGCTTTGCCAAGTGACCCGGGGACACTCGGCAAAGAAAAGCGACTGTCACGGTGCCGGTCCCGTTGACGGTCACTTTGCCGAGAGCCAACCCTACAGGCACTCGGCAAAGAGTTTTTATTTTTTTTAAAAAAAATCTTTGCCGAGTGCCAACCCGTAACGCACTTGGCAAAGATTTTTTATTTTTTTTAAAAAAAATTCTTTGCCGAGTGCCAACCCGGAAGGCACTCGGCAAAGAATTTTTATTTTTTTTGAAAAAAATTCTTTGCCGAGTGCCAACCCTACAGGCACTCGGCAAAGTGTTTTTATTTTTTTAACAAAAATTCTTTGCCGAGTGCCAGCCATAGGGCACTCGGCAAATGTTTCTTTGCCGAGTGCCCTATGGATGGAACTCGGCAAAGTTTTGAATTTTTTTAAAAAAATTTCTTTGCCGAGTGCCCTATGGCCGGCACTCGGCAAAGTTTGAATTTTTTTAAAAAAAATTCTTTGCCGAGTGTTATGGTCACAGCACTCGGCAAAGCTGGAAAATCTGTTTTCTGGTCACCCATTTTTCCAGCTTTGTCGAGTGCTGTGACCATTGTACTCGGCAAAGGGGTCCTTTGCCGAGTGCAACACTCAGCAAAGTGACCCAAAACGGCAAATTTTAATTTTTTTTACATTCCATCATGACAAATACATTCATACAAACATATATCACATATATATCTTATTCATCACATATATATCTCATCCATCACATATATATCTCATCCATCCACACATCCATCCGCCCATATCACATCCATCACGATATATATCGCATATATAATAATAAGTGCTCAACTCCATCCAAATAAATCCACAAGTCCATCAAAGTCCACAAGTGCATCACAAGTATATCACAAGTCCATCACCAAGTGAACAACAAATGTAAAAAATACAACATGCACTCATCTCGGCCACTGTGACTGTGGTGAAGGCCCAGATGCATCATTCGGAGGTGCATGAGGTGGATTATTCGAACCACCATCAGATGGAGACTGCACAAAGGAGAAATGATTGCATGTGAGACAAGATTATTTTGATAGCTAATCTAGAACGATAGAGGCCATACAAGCAAAGCACAAGCGAAAGTAAAAAAACTTTGATACTCACAGGAGTAGCTGCAGGACGCGGAGGCGGAGGTGGAACCAACAGCCCAGGTGGCAGAGACAAGCCCATACGTTGCCCAAGCCCTTGTAGGAAATCGATAATGTCCATCAGCCTTTGCGCCTGGGCCTACCGCTCGGCCTCCAGCTGGGCCCCCAGCTCCTGGTGTTCCTTCATTTCTTGTTCCAGCCGGGCCTGTAATATTTCACTCCAATGTTTCAGTAATGCAAAGCTAATTAAGGTATGTAAAGATCAATGTATGACGAGTAAAACAGGAATAACCTCGAGTGCGTCGACCCGGTGCTGTGCAGCGATCGGCCGTGTGCGAATGGCCGAGCTCTCGCTCGTGCTCCGTGCTCGGATCTGGGAGAGGGAGTGAGTAGAGGCCGTGTCGATGACGCTGTCGCCAAGCCAAAACTGCCCATGCTTCTTGCCTTGCCCCGCCCTCATGACGGCCTCTCCATCGAAGTCCTAGGTGCTCGGATCGTGGTCTAACCCATGGAGCGACCTCGCCACCTCAGTGTACTCACTGATGTGGGAGTGGACGCTCGAGTTCGTGTATGCCTCGGGCGGGTCCTCCAGGTTGAAGGAGACGTCGGATGTCGCCTTGCCCTTGTGGGCCATACACCATGCCTGGAAGTCCGAGCAAGCCTGGCCACTATGTGACACCAATTGCGAGAAAGACAGCACGATGATTAGAAATCAGGCAGAACTGAGCGTGACAATAGATAAATCAATTCGCGTACCCATGCTTGTTTGTATCCGGCGAGGTTGCGGCTGCCTTGATGGTGTGTTGGACCTTGCATCAGCAAACGATGGTCCCGGGCATCCCTATGCATCTTGAGGTACTCCTCCGTGAACCACCTCTCCACCATCATCGCCCAGCACTCGGGATACGCTTGGCACCACCAGGGAATCATCTATACGTCATCAAGTATTGGACATATAAGAAGATCAAATTAAACCAACTTAATCTCAAAACGAATCAATATTGATGTTCTTCATTTACCTCAAGGTACTGCTCCCAGGTCAGCTGCATCTCTCTTACATCTTTCTTGGTTTTCCTCTCTCCAAGCTTCGACCCGTAGTAGGTTACGATGGCCTAGATGCGCACCTCGTGATGCATGTCGGTGACGAGTTTTTTACAAGCTTTGGTAGTCACCTGCTCCACCCTAGCCTCAAATCCCTCCTCGCATCTGTAATAAGTCTGCATACAAAAGCGATGTATCCATTCATTATTTCAAGAAAAGTCCAATGAATGCGACGTATTGAGCAATGTTGTGCGGGGGAGACTTACCCAAAACTCTGCCTTCACCCGCGCCGCCTTGTTGGGGTACTCCGCATCGGAGGCGATGACGTAGTGGTCAAACGAGTAGGCCAGCTCCATCTTCGATGCGTACGTGACAATGCCGGGGAAGTGTTGCCTGCATAGAAGACCCAGGATGCCGTTGACTAGCCGTGCGCTACCACCCAACACAACCACCCAGTTCCTGCACAAGTGATTAAGAAAAATTATTAGTTTTTTTCATCATATCATATGAAGTAGTGGTGATAACATATACAGTTACTTACTTTTGTCCTTCGAGGCGAATCACTGGGCGTTGGTGAGGAAGCGGAACCTGAGGGAGGCTCGCGGGACCTCGCAAGTAGACACTCGAAGAGGAGTTGGAGGAAGCAAAACCCATGCCTGCCGCCTCCCCCCCCTCCTCCTCCTCCTCCTCCGTCTGTCGAACCAGCTCCTCGTCTAACTCGTCCACAGGCGCCACCTCCTCCTACAGCTGGCAGTCCTCCTCACGTGGCATGGGAGGAGATGGCCCCCTCCTGCGGCTAGCGGTCCTCCTCCTCCTCCTGTCCGATCCCTCTGCCGCCCCCTCCGCCCCCTCCTGCGGTCGGCGTGGTCTTTGTTAATCGAGTTCACGGACCTATGACGGTCGCCCACCATCTTTGTTCAATCACCTGCAATAAAAAAGAAAAACAAGACGTAATTAGAAATAGGTGCAAAAATGAACAAAACATAATTACAAAAAACATAGTAATACATGTATTAGAAATATATGCAAAAATGAACAAAACATAATTACAAAAAACATAGTATTACATGTATTAGAAATAATCTTCATGATTGAGATTAGCTGGATCATAGGTCTTGTCGTCACTATCAACATTGTCCAACTCATCAACACTATCCGAAGGAGGAATGTTGTCTTCATTGTCATTGCCTAAACGTAATCGCTCAACCATTTGTATGTCCTTCAGATTTCGCACCTCATCTCCAGCGTCCTCGTCGTCATCCCTTTCATTGTCTACTTCCATTCCTATCTCTTTGGTTAAGTCTATGTCAAACCACCCTTGTAGCCCCTCTTCTTGATAGAACTCTCCATCATATGTGCTTGGGTTGAAATTGTAATCTTCATCGTTTGGGACAAGTAGTTTACCGTGTGGCGATACCTTGTGCACAATAGACCAACCCTTAAGATGCTCGGCGTCTTTGCACGCGTATGACGTATAATAAACCTGGACGGCCTATTGAGCCACAATGTAGACATCTTTTCCTGGATAGACGGAATCCTGTCGAATCTCGACTAGCCCAAGCTTAGGAGTCCGTCTCGTTACACCAGGATGAAACCAGTTGCATTTGAATATGACAGGAGTAAGAGGTTTGGAACCATAAAATGATAGTTCATAGATTTCTTCAATTCTTCCATAATAGTCGAGTCCATCAGTGCCGGGCGTAACAACTCTGCTGTTTGTGGTTTGTCGATTGGGCCGACTCTGCTCGTAGCTTGCTGTGTGAAAACAATATCCATTCATGTCATAACCGGTAAATGACTTGACCCTAACGGCCCAGCCGTTTGCAACCTGTCTCAACTCATCACTTATAGGCGCATCAGTTTGGGCTTTCTATTTGAACCAACAAATGAAATCGGGGCTCCATGGTCCCGCACCCCGTGAAAGAAGGGCATCATTTTCTTGCGGGGTAGGTTGCCTTGATCCATGCCAGGATTGACGAAGAAATTCCCTGTACCAACGAGAAACAAGGGGGTTGGACGAAGAAACAAGGACATACGGCGAAATAAAACAAGTTCATTCAGAACTTACCCAATGAACGGTTGCAGCTCGACAAGGTTGGTCAACACATATAGCATGATACTACGCCACTCTTCATTTTTCGATTGCTTAGTGGTCGATGCACTTGCGCTTCCGAGTTGCCCTTGGAAAAGGCTGAGGTTCGATTCATTTTCGCCAGCATTGTAACGAGGGGGTGGATTATAAACGTTAGGAAGTTTCTCAGTGTAGTATTTCTCTGTGAAGTTCGACACCTCCTCTAGAATGTATGCCTCTGCAATAGAAGCCTCAATTCTGGCTTTATTTCTACATTTTTTGCGAAGAGTCTTCAGACATCTCTCGATTGGATAGCACCAACGGTTCTGCATGGGCCCCCCCATCCGTGCCTCATACGGGAGGTGCACAATCAAATGCTGCATCGACAAGAAGTAGGCGGGTGGAAAGATCTTCTCCAACTTACAGAGCAACACAGGTGCCGCTTTTTCCAAGTCATCAATGATGGTCCGAGAGAGCTCCTTGGCACAAAGTTGGCGGAATAAGTAGCTCAACTCTGCCAGCACTTACCAGACATGCTCTGGGACATAGCCTCAAACCATCGCCGGAAGAAGCCGCTCAATCCATATGTGATAGTCATGGCTCTTCATCCCGTTGACTCGCAGAGTGCCTAAGTTAACTCCCCTCTTTAGATTCGTTGCATACCCATCAGGGAACATTAGCTTCTTGATCCATTCAAGTACTTCCCTCCATTGGTCCTTTTTCAAGACAAAATCGGCCTTAGGCCTTCTCCAAGTCTTGCCACGACTAGGAGGTTGCATCACTTGATTTGGTCTATCGCACAACGTTGCCAGGTCCACTCTAGCCTTTGGGTTGTCCTTAGACTTTTCAGTGTCCATGAGTGTTGCCCAAAGTGCCTCGGTGACATTCTTTTCAGTGTGCATTATATCAATGTTATGTGGTAGAAGAAGGTCATCGAAATAGGGGAGCCTCATCATGCCCGAGATATGAATCCACATATGCTGCTCACCATATCCCACAAAACCACCTTCTTCATTGGGCACGAGAGCACCTATCTGAGCATGAACCTCGGCACTAGTCATCATCCGCGGTGCAGGGTTTGTCACTTTGACACCTTTCGTAAAATTCTTGATGTCTTGTCTGAATGGATGGTCAAGAGGTAGGAATTGACGATGTCTGAATGGAAGGTCATCGATGATCTGATCTCACATGTAGAGATGTCCTAGTTTGTAAGCATCGTACGTGACAACGTGCATGAAATCTTCTGAAATTTTTATCATAGCCTCCACATATGATATCACGACACCTCAACAAGTTTCATGATTTTCGGACTTCATTTGCTTTTTATAGAATTTAAAAACACTTCACACGCAATTTCGCGGACATGTTTCGTGAACAAGATGTCCGAAATTTCGGGTCTGTTCCTGGATACGGCCTCTCACAACACTCACTAACATGACTATCAATTTTTGAATCATTAAATTTCATTATTCGTACCACGTGCAGTTCAAATTTCTATTTTTTGGAAAAATTCAAGTAAAAGAAATAAAGTAACTAAATATATCAAAAAGCCACAAAAAAATCCCCAAATTGTAACTAGGAGTTCCTGGTGCTTTAAAAGGGCTGCACAAACAAATTGGAGGCCAAAAACAAAAAAACTTTGCCGAGTGCCGGGGCATGGCACTCGGCAAAAGGTGTCTTTGCCGAGTGCCAGGCATAAGGCACTCGGCAAAGAGGGTTTTAAACTTTTTTTAAAAAATTTCCTCTTTGCCGAGTGCGTCCACAGCAGCACTCGGCAAAGAAATTATAAAACAAAAAATCTTTACCGAGTGCCGTGCCAGGGGCACTCGGCAAAGTATTTTTTTTAAAAAAAATTCTTTGCCGAGTGCCAGATCCGAGACACTCGGCAAAGAATTTAAAAAAAAATTAAATCTTTGCCGAGTGCCAGATCAGGGGCACTCGACAAAGAATTTTTTTAAAAAAAAATCAAATCTTTGCCGAGTGCCTAACAGCAGGCACTCGGCAAAGAAGGCCGTTACCGAACACCATTTCGCGGGCAGCCTATGCCGAGTGTAGAGATTTTGCCGAGAGTCTGGCACTCGGCAAAGAAGTCCTTTGCCGAGTGCCCTTGTTTGCCGAGTGCCCGGCACTCGGTAAAGAAATCTTTGCCGAGTGCAATTCTTTGCCGAGTGCAGCACTCGGCAAAGAAGGTCTTTGCCGAGTGCCCGATTTTTGACACTCGGCAAAGTCTCTGTTTCCAGTAGTGCAACCTAAAGAGGAGAGTTCAGTAGTGCGGCAGATCAAAACTTGTGAGCTTGTGGAGCCTAACCTTGTCGGAAAGGAAACTTTTCTTGCTTGCACAAGATTGGTGGAACTGATTCTTGCACATAAAGAAGATAAGTCATACAAGATTGGCATTGTTGGAACAGGAGGTGTTGGAAAAACAACTTTGGCTCAAAAAATATATATTCACCAAAAAATAAAAAGGAACATTTAACAAGCAAGTATGGATTTGTGTTTCTAAAGACTATTCTGAAGACGCTCTTTTGAAAGAATTTCTTCGAAACATTGGGTTAGACTATAAGCAAGATGAAACAGCTGGAGAACTTAGCATAAAGCTTGCAACAGCAGTTCAAGATAGAAGTGTAATTCTTGTGCTTGATAACATTTGGAAGCAAGAGGCATGGACTAATCTACTAAGAACGCCATTAAACACTTCATCTACAACAATAATTCTTGTGACTACTCGTAATGATACAGTGGCACGAGCAATTGGTGTGCAAGATGTTCATCGAGTTGAATTGATGTCGGATGACACAGGATGGTAGCTGTTGTGGAAAAGTAAGAACATTAATAAAAAGACTGAAGTGGCAAATCTAAGGGGTACAGGGAATGAGATTGTCCGTATGTGTGGTGACCTTCCCCTCGCAATCAAGGTTACTGCTAGTGTTCTAGCAACCAAAGAGAAAACTGAGAACCAGTGGAGGCAGCTTATAAGCAGAAGTGCTTGGTCCATGAGCAATGTTCTCATTGAGCTTAGAGGAGCATTGTATTTGAGTTATGATGACCTACCATGGCATTTGAAGCAATGCTTTCTATTTCGTTCCTTGTATCCAGAAGATTATATCATGTCTCGTAATGATCTTATAAGGTATTGGGTTTGTGAAGGTTTTATACAGGAGCAAGGAGAGCAACTTCTTGAGCGTACATCTAATGAATATTACAATGAATTGATATATAGGAATCTCCTTCAACCAGACCCACGATATGCTGACCATCAATGGTGTAAAATGCATGATCTTTTAAGGCAGCTTGGTCAACATTTGTCACAGGATGAATATTTTTTTGGAGATCCACAATCATTGGATGCTAAAAATTTATCCAAACTACGGCACATTTCAATTTTTACTGATAGTGATTCTATAACTCTCCCCAAAGAGCACATTAGAGCCCGAACATTGCTTATTCATTGGACCAAGTCTGGAAGAATTGAAAATTCAATATTCAAAAGACTTTCATGCATTCGAGTTTTGAATTTAACTAGTTCAATTATCCAAAGTGTTCTGGATTCTATTGGGACTTTGATCCACCTTCGATTACTTGATTTTGATGGAACTGACATATCTGATCTTCCCGAATCAATTGGCTCTCTCACATACCTTCAAATACTGAACTTGCAGCGGCCTCCAAATTTGCACAGGCTTCCTTTGGCAATCTCCAAATTATGCAATTTAAAACGACTGGGCCTTGATGGAACACCAATAAACCGGGTTCCAAAAGGGATAAGTGAATTGAAGTCTCTTAATGATTTAGGAGGATTTCCAATTGGTGGTAGCAGTGTTAATAATGACAGAATGCAAGATGGATGGAACCTAGAAGAATTGGATCCCCTTTGGCAGTTGAGAAGGCTTGATATGATCAAACTGGAAAGAACAGTTCCTCCTAGTAAAGATACATTGCTAGCAAACAAAAAACATCTCAGAGAATTATTGCTATGTTGCACTGAACACACACATGAGCCATATTCAGAAGATGCTGTAATCAATATTGAGAAAACCTTTGCTTTGCTAATCCCTGCGCGCAACCTAGAGAATCTCAGTTTTGTGAATTTCTTTGGTCGGAGGTTTCCCACCTGGCTAGATACTGCTACCCATTTGCCTTCACTGACATACTTACAGCTCATAGACTGCAAATCATATGTGCATCTTCCACCAATTGGTCAGCTCCCCAACTTGAAATATATGAGAATCGAAGGAGCCACTGCAGTCACCCAGATTGGACCCGAATTTGTTGGCTCTGTGGTGGGTAATCTCAGATCTACAGACGCAATTGCTTTCCCCAAGCTTGAATCATTAATCATCTGGAATATGCCCAACTGGGAGGAGTGGTTCTTTGTTGTTGAAGAAGAAGAACAGGAAGCAACAGGTAAGGAAGGGGGAGAGGATGGGGCTATTGCAAGGGAAATGGAGGAAGCCCCACTTCCAAGGATGCATCTGCTGCCACGATTGAAGGAGTTGGTACTTATCCGCTGTCCCAAGCTGAGGGATCTCCCATGGCAGCATGGACAGGAGGCCACCCGCTTGAAAGTGGTCCTTTTTAAGAGATGTGCACAGCCTTAAGGTGGTGGAGAACCACCGTTTCCTCTCGGAGGAATTTGTAATCGTAGATTGTGAAGGCCTAGAGAGGGTCTCAAATCTCCCCCAAGTGAGATTGCTGCGTGTACAGCTATGTCCCAACTTGAGGTGTGTCGAGAGGATGGACAACTTGCACCAGCTGTTTCAGATAGAGGATATGCAATGTATCTCGTCATCACTGTGGCTGCCTGGAGTCCAAGAGCAGCATCGACGCCTACATGGAGATGACATGATGAACATATAGAAATGCCCAATCAGATGGCTATGAAGATGTAAGGTATAACCATTCGCAGGATTTTTCTAATTTTGTCTAGTCTGCTTTAGCTTTGCTAATGGGTCAGATTCCAACCCATTTCCAACCCGTTCCAAATGTAATTAATTATTTTCTAACCCCATCCCACCCCATTCTAGATCAACTTATACACAACCCGTCCCAGCCCATTCTGTCCTGGGTTGCCACGGATTCTGCTACTGTGGGTTGCCATGGGTTCATCTACACTGCTGCTCCGCTTCTCTTGCGTTGAGAATGGAAAGTAGCAAAGGCACATGCAGGAAGAAATCACTGACAATTTTTGCTTCAATAAACAGTAGTGAAACTCCGGCACAGCACACAGATTACACGCAGTGTCTGCTAGATTACAGCAGTGAAAAGCAGAGAACAAGCAGATGACTGATGAGATTGCCAAGGTCCACCTGAATAATCAGATAAAAAGACATTCAGATAGTCACCAATAAAGTAATGCTGTCAGATTGGCAAAATAATCCTGCACCCTAACTACTGTCGGTGATATTAATCTATCACACATTCAATTAATAATAACAAACAAAGGCTCAAAAAATGCAAAGAATATGCAAGAATCCATTGCACATTCAACCAATAAGACTCAAGAATCTTTGCCAGATCATTGCAAAATCATAGCTTAAGAAATTGTCAACATCCATATCCCCAAACAGCTCTGGATAGGTATCCATCATCTTTTACTCAGTAATAACACAGGATACAAAGTTACATTCCCAAAATTCTATGATGCTCTGGCAGGTGCATAACACAACAGAGAGAGTTAACAGAATTATAAAGAATAACAGAGGCTGCATATAGTTTCAAGAATCAAGATGCAGCTAGGTACATGTGAGTGCTCTACCATTACATTGCATAATGGTCCTGGAAAAGCAGGACACAGACTCTTTCGCTCGAATGCCACAAGTTGTGAAATATGCAACACCTTTAGGCCCCCTTTGGTTCACGGATGAAGCATAGGAATTTCATAGGATCGAGGATTCCTTTGGACACGGTAATGAAGCTGATGAAATCCATAGGAATACTGTGCCAACCCCATGAAAATGGAGGAAACTTAACATCCAATCAGACCTCTTTTTTGTGCGAAGACCGAGGCAACTCTCCTTGTTACTCGTACCAAAGACGGGCAACAGTCAGTAGCAAGAATAAAAAAAGGTATAATGCTGGTGACTAGATGACTAAGAAATTGGATTAATGTTACAAGCATATGTTCTTCCTTTCCTATGTTTCAAACAAACATTTTTATTCCTATCCTCTGTTTCCCAATCCTCTGTTTTCCACCTGCAATTCTATCCTATCCCTGCGTTTTTCCTATTCCTGCGTTTCTCCAATCCAACGTTCCAAAGGAGCCCTTAACTAGATCAGATTCGAATACAAAAGGGAAGCCTAACCTAGGGACTTGGAGATCCAAATACAAGTTGTGAACGTACAGGAAGGGGAAGCAAGGGGCAAGCGAACCTGATGAGTGCTCATTGCCGGCGAAGGCGAGAGCCGGACAAGGTGCAGTAGCGGCGGCGGCCGGCGGCCTCGGCAAGAAGCGTTGCATGAGCTGCTTCTTGGCCAGCGGAGGGAGTTGGACCTCAATGCGCTTCGTCTCGGAAGGGGTCAGGGGCGCAGGTACGGGATCTTGGCGTCGGTGGTGTGGGTGCCGCGGCGGGTGGAGTGGCCGGCACTGACGCCGCCGTCGTCGTTGTGCGACTAGACACTATCAGAGGACTAGGAAAATGATGCGACAGGATTGAACCCACCCTCGGGTAACCCACACAAACCCGAAAAAAAGCTAACCCATCCCAACCCGATTTGCTAGCAAACCCAACCCATCCCAACCATTGGACCTCTGAACCCATTACCACCCATCCAAACAATGACATAACACAACCCAACCAAAAAACTCTAAATATTATCCGACCCATTCGCAGGCCTAGTATGCTTACGATTATTAGTGCTCTGTTTCTTTTTTTCTTTTCCAGGTCATCAAGCGTTGAGGACAGAAGTGACTTAGCCTCGTGATAATTGCCTTGTTCGCTTGGCTTATAAGTCATACTTTTTCAGCCAACGAATAGTATTTTTCTCTCACAACAAATCAGCCAACAGTACTTTCAGCCATGACTTATCAGCCAAGCAAGCAGGGCAAATAATACCGTGGTGGGCGAAATTATCCATCAGGTCTCTACGCATCAATCTGGGCAAGAAGAATAGATGTGTGTGTCGTATCACGCGGATGTATATATGGACGCAACGTCGAATGGGCAAGAAACAATGAAATATACTATAATATCGTGGTGGGCGAAATTATCCATCAGGTGTCTTCGGGTCTATGCATGGAGACGTGATGGTAGTCTGGTAGTCGCAATAACCAGTATTGTGTGTATATGACTATAATATGGTACTTCGGTTTTTTGTGAACTAGTCATGCAAAGAACTACATCTGTTGTGCTGACTATGGAGTCCCTGTACATGCATGCCTTTTGGTGCCATGTGAAGTGTGATCACGAATCCTGAGCACAGCAATTTCTACATGACAGAAGCTGTTGCATGCATGTCTGAATAAAGGTCATGCGTGGAACATGGAAACAGAGCGGCCTTCGAAATACTCTATGGATATTCTTTTTTTAAAAAAAAAAGAAATATTCGATGGATAAGCTAGTTTCCCATGCTAAACCCTTGGAAACCGAGCAGCCTATAAGCCATGTGCATGGATAACTGGTTACAATCATTGGGCCACGTTTAGTGAAATGAAATGAAATAACCTGCTGCTGCCTGTTGGAGTCACCGACAAAACTTCCTGTTTGGCTTTGGGACCCACCCAGGCTTCCTCTCCTTTGGGACACACCTCCTCCAAAGCAAAGGCCAAAGTGGAAGAAGAAGAAAACAAGGTTCTTTACTTCTTAGCCGTACCGTAGTATGGGTATGAATTGTTGCTGATTCCATCATCGTTTCATACTCCAAAGTTTCATCAAAGCTGCAGACCTACAGTATGTTTAGTAGCCAGCATGAATCCTAAAAGAACAGACGTCCTCACGACCTCACCGTTGGGACGCACACCACCTCAAAAGCAATGCAGAGGGGGGTTCTTCGCTTGCCTGCCAAAGTTTAATCAAAGCCTCATCTCGTGGAGAATCTGCTCCTGGAGCGGCTTTGCGTGTCATCCAGGTATTCTTTGCTCCTCTGAAACGAATGAAACTTTTTGTTTTTCAGAAGACATATGAGACGCACGCCTTCTTTGTCTTCTCCCCTACCCACGAAATCCAGCAGACACAGAGAACAGAGAGGCCACCACCATCTTGGGAGACTGCAAATCTCGCTTGGACCATCTTGGCTGAGTGCCAAGAGCAAGAGGTGCGTTCCATCGACCATTGAGTTTGTTGTTATTGTTATTACAAAGGATGCAGCTCATGCATGCATTCCTTCCAGTCTTCTTCGACCATCGTGGCTAATTCAGTTGTGTTGCTTTATGCTGCATCGCATTTGCAGGGGTGTCATATTTTTGTGGCGATAACTTCATCTATTGGTTCTAACTACTACTGCTACTGCAAGTAATTCTCCACTCCCCAATCAAGGAAGAACGGTCACTTGGTCAGCTTCATAGTTCCATTGATGCAAGAGCTATCTAAGGTTACTTATTGATTAGGGGTGGTGTTTCCAGAAGGCCATACATGCTGTCATCTTTTATTTTCTAGGCCCCGTATGGTTATTTCCTGGTGATGGACTGATCATAATTCTCTCCTTCCAGTTCATTACGGTAAATGGCTTGTCGTGATTAAAGTTAAACTCCATTTGCCCTGTTTCTATATTTTGGGGTGTTTTTTACTATCTTAAATGCAACTGTTCCATTCGAAGAGCTTCAGCTCCATACAGAACTATTCTTACTGCTCCTCCGTTGCCCTGTTTCCTCTGCTAAAGCTGCATCCAACTGTTCCTACATTTCAGCGAGGAATGGATTAGTACAAAGAACGATTGTTCTTGGGCCATCTAAGCTGCATCGGAAGAAGGGTGCTCTGTCAGGAACCTTTGCGAGTCATCCTAGGATTCATTCTAAGAGCTTGAGCTCCATACACAAGTTTTGCTCATAATATAGCCAACACAGAGTAGAGGAAGAGAGGCGACGCGGCCAGGCAGCAGCCAGCAGGTAATGGTGTCTCTTCCAAGTTCCACCGTTCTAGAAATAGGTGCATTTCCTTCGTTGCATCTTTGCTCTTACTGATTAAAGGCTTTAACGGATATTTCACTTTAGTGTACGCTACAATGTGGATAAATTTGAAAATTAAAATTTATATCCATTATGTCATAAGATGTGGCCTACAACAAGAGCCACATAGTTAACGCTAAGGCTTCAACTAAATTCAAATTGAAAATAGGCAGATGCAATCGAAATTTTTTAAAAACTACGTATATGTATGAAAAAACAAAATCAGTAATTATTGATAAGTTTATCGCAGCTGGATGAAGCCTTCAGAATATCTATTGTACTAATGGAAGTATTAGTAGAGGTTTTACGTGCAAGTGCAACATGCCAAGTACTTTTTGAAATTGATAACATCAAATCTAGAGTACCTTAACTTACAACACTTGAAATAGAAAGGGACAAAAATGAAGCTAAAACAGGGCTTTATACCTCAATATTTTACCTTAATACTCATTTTGTCAACCACCACGGTCATGTACCTAGTGTAGGGCAATGCTACGGTACCCTCTTTATTTATTAAGAGGTAATATCTCAAATAAATCCGAGCCATTGATTTTTTAAGGATTTTTGAGTTAATTATCTAATTAATTAATATAAGAAAAGAAAATAAACATCATTAAATCCTCACGTCACGGAAGAGAGAATCAAGCGCATGGCGCCTTCCTTTTCCGTGCAGACGGACCCTTCCTTTTGGGTTCAACGTGAATAAGTTGCTATTTTAGTTCTATTTTTACTTTTTGCTAATATATACATGTATACACTACACGTACAAAAAAATTTGGACTGATGTTTGGATCCTTTCATTTGGAGGAATTGAAATCTACTTAATAAACTTGGCTATTTAGCTTGGAATTGGACATTCCACCACTTTTCAAAGTTCACATATAAGCCTATCTTAAATTCATAAGGTGTGAGATGGAAATTGGTTATATAGATTGTCATGTTATATTTCTACTTTGCAACTTATAATACGCTCTTCAACTCGCTCTCCTACGGTAGAAATGCAACATATAATTATCTCTCTCGTATAGTCAACAATAATATACAAATATAATTCATATACAACCATATTAGCTTAATTAATATGTGTCTAAATTATGATTCTTAAAATGAATTCAATTCAAGGATCCAAACGGGACCTCTCTGTTTGCTTGAACTTATCAGCCTGGCTTATCAGCCATGGTACATTCTTTTTCTCTCACAACAAATCAGCGAATAATACTTTTCAGCCTGGCTTTTCAACATTTATGTTAAAGTTGTACACCATTCATATTATATACTCAGTTAAAAAAATATGTTACATATACTTGAATAATATCAACGCCGTGAAGTTTTGTGTCCAACGTTAATAGCTGTCACATTATATATTGAGCATGTAACGTGAAGTTTTACGTATACACGTAAATTTCATGTATGTTGAACACGCCTTTTGGCATGTACACGTACACGTTGTAGTATATGTCTTGTGGACATGTACGTACGACAGGGTTACTTGCATAAACAAATAGGTAGTTTATATATGCTACCTAAATTATGTCATATCCAAAGTTATAAAAATAAAAAGATTTATCACATTCAATAGATCTTGTATGCATCAAAGATCTAAAAATGATCTTTACATCTAGAACTTTTCTTATTTTATCCTATTTTCCAAAATTAAAAATTAACTAAATATTTATTTGACCTATTACCTCCTAGAAACTAATAGATGATTCTAGCCGTCTGATCTAATGAAGGGCTTACAGTCATTTGGAGGCATCATAGTAAATTTCTTTAGTGTATTATTAGTTTCTAATCCATATGGCATGACATTATGCATGATTTACGGACAGTAGACAAAAGATGTTTATTCCTGTATATATCATGTCAACCACCACCGTCATGTACCTAGTGTATTATTAGTTTCTAATCCATATGGAATGGCATTATGCATGATTTATTGACGGTAGAGAAATGATGTTTATTCCTATATAACTTAATAACAAGGTGCACAAAAATTCTGGATGTGAGTTCACTATACTCATATAAAACTTATTGTACAAGGGCTTTGCTCTGACACTCCCAAATGACTGTGAACCATTCATTTAATTGATCAAATGGTTAAAATCATCTATTACCTACTAGAAAGTACATATATATTTATTTTAATTTTTTATTTTGTAAAACAGGATAAATAAGGTAATTTTTAGATATATAAAAATATTTTTTCTACATCTAATTGATGGATGTGTAATCTATTAGATATGGTAAATCTTTTTATTTTGGAACTTTGGATTGATCTATTTTAATTAGCATGTTAGTCTTTTGATGATGCATGTAACGCTCCGTGTTAGGTACCGTCGTCATGTTAGCTCACGTGGCTCGCCCTCCGTGGCTCGCCCTCGGTGCGTTGCCGACGAGGTTTTCCATCTGTGGCGCCGCGCTATGTGGTGACGAGGCCGGCGGCGTCTGTGCAACAGGTAGATCACTGGCCGTGGGCGCCCAGATAACCAGATCTTCATGAGCCCCAGCCCCAACCGTAAGCCATCATTATCCTCAATCCTCATCTACATCTCGAGAAGCCTACCCTCTTCAATCCCCACTATGTACGGCCCTGCCACATGCCACTTTTAGTTACTGTGTTATTGCATCTTTAACAAATGGAATTTTGTTTGTAGATTGCATCCATATGCTATCTCGGGAAATTGCCAAGTGCCTCTGCTATTCTGTTGTCATATAAAGTCTGGAAGCAAGGTAAGGTTTGCAGACTGCTTCTGCAGAGTTCAGTTAATAGTACAATAAGCTTCGAATGCCTGAACAAAACTGCTTGTGGAGATTCCTTGCACTCAGTACTAAGAAAGTTTGCCTATAATCTGTACTTGTGTAAATATTGCATTTTCTAATATGGATTACATCTTACATTTTAACTGATCTGAATTTATTATCTAAAAACCTGACCTGAAGTTATTAATTTATTGTATCAGTAAGAAGGAAATTTGAGTATTGGTTGCCACCTGAGTAAGAAGGATGTAGCCAACGATACACGTAATTTGATTTTATTTATGCGTGCATTCCAGTACTGGTCTGCTGATGTCATAGACTTCAAATTTGTGTGAGTTTATTCTCTTATTCTACGGAATGCAGTTACTTTTTATTTGGTCTTTGCTTAAGTACTACGATTTTTATTGCACCTGTCTTTTATCAGACATGTGCCATATTGATGTGTTGACAGTTTGTAGTCAGTAACATGAAAAGGCTGCACGAGCCACCAAACTACTGATTGCTTCAAATCTGTGTTCAAATAATGCATCATGTTTCAGTTTTCCTTGCCAAATTCCCTGTCTAAACCTTTGTGTTATCATGTTCCAGCTTATTCTAGATAATTATTGCTTCTAATCCATATTTAGATAATGATCATGTTTCAGATTCCATGCCAAATTCCTTGTCTGAGCCTTTGTGTTCTCATGTTTTAGCTTCCGGGCATTAACTTCATAGAAGGGGTCAAATATATATCATAGATATATCAGCCTATGCAATGTTGCTTCAACTAGTAATTTTTCTTTTACCATGAAGTAAAGGTTAGTTTCCAAATTTTATTCTTGCTTCAGATGATTATTTCCTTAAGTTTGTGCACAGTAATTTTACCAATGTGCTCTTCCATCTATTGAAAATTTAAATTAGCAAGCCTCTTTCATATATCTGAAAATAGCTACATCCATCAACTGAAATTAGCAGAGTTAATGCTTCTTCATGCCTATATTGCTACCGAAACGTTGAGGTAAAATAATATAGGTTTGAGTTGTTATTGTGTATTGCTTGGATGTCAAAATCTCAGATCTTCTCAGTCATAGTTCTGATTATTCAGTGCACATAACAATTCAAGATGTTAACTCATGGGTTATATGTGAATGTCACACATATATGGTATTAAAGATATGTTTACCTTATACAGCTGCTTTCTATTCAAGAGCAGCTGTGCTCATTTTACTAGAAAGGGACTTATCATCTTGTTAATTCTTTTAATGATGGATATGGGTATAGATATATACAAGGTAACAAGTTCCATTCCTTTAGATCCTGTAATTTGACACCAGTTCATTTAATTATTAACAGGTTATTATTTTGTTTAGGTCATGTATAGTGTTAACATTGAAGTTACTGCAGGCTTCTCCTTCTTGACAAGACCAATCTATTGGAGGAAAATGTTGCAGAGTGCCTCTAGTTGAAGATTAGTATTTTAGTTATAGTAGTACAGGCGGTATTCAGCTTGAAGCATAGCTTATTGCTGCTAATTCTTTGTAATATAGGAACGGTCCTTAAGTTAGGCACTATTAGATTCATGGTTAGTGGTTTCTCTTTTAGTTTTTGCAAAGGTATATCACTATGTATTGACAAATTGGATAAATAATAATTGCTTGTTGTTGCAAGTTTATTAATTGTATTTTGTCTGCAGTGAAAAAATATGTCATTGTATATGGTGTCAAGTGGTGGCTGGTGTTATAAATAAGTAGCCAATGTGATAAAATAATCAATATAAATGTGGTCTAAAATATCATTGATCACAAAACATGTAGTCGTTATTACTAAAGACATGGTCGTTAGTGCCTCATGATAGATGGTGTAACAATATTAACGATGAAAAATATGGTCGTTGTTATTAGAAATGTGGTCGTTACAAATCTAGATCAACGACCACATATTGTTCGGTCGTTGAAAAGTTAACGACGGGAAATATTATGTGGTCGGTAATTGTATTAACGACGGAACTTTTAACGACCATGGACGACCACACTTTTGTGGTCATTAATAACTTTTAACGACCACATTTAGACTTTTAACGACTACATATCATGTCGTTAATACCACTTTTTCTTGTAGTGGATGCCGATGCCCATCCTTGGTATGGGTGGGAAGAAGATGACAGTTGAGGTGGGCCCAACGTATTGGGGTAGATGCAACTACCCCTTTATTTGACGGGAGATAGAGGGGATATTGGTGATCACACAAAAAAAAGGGAGAGCTATTGGGGAGCTGTTGCAGCAATAAAATTGGCTCATCTCCCCCAACATGACTGGTTTATGGGGATGAGAAATGGTATTAGGAAGCTGTTGGAGATGCTATGATGGTAGCAAGTGCTCGCCTCAACACTTCCCAACTACCCCAGTTTGATCACTCCCCTCTACGGAGACCTATAAAGTACAATCAATCTAGTTGTTATTATCAGCTACGATGGTTTGATTCTACTAAATTAAAAGCTAGACGTTTCAGATTATTATAAGAATTTCTAATATTTATCTTTTTTTCCTAGCACGCCTGTTAACAATTAACGTGATATCTCCGTTGAGGCCTCTAATTAGTAATAGTAAGATTAAGATTAAAATGTTTATCTACTCTGCTTTCAGTTATCTGTGCCCTGTTCTTTGTTTCCAGGTTAACTGACGTTGAGGACGGAAGTGACTGGAGCCTAGTGTAATACTAACGAACTGTGTATCTCCTCTCTCTGTGTGTAGGGGTGTACAAGGATGGGCACCTCGCTCGACCTTGGAAACTCCTTGTAAAACTTTCTACCCTCTTAATGAAATACGTATAATGTGCATATTCGTGAAAAAAAATTATTATCATGCTGATGCTGGGAGTCGCAGAATGTTTTGCTCTGCTTCTCAAACGAGGGCAGGTGCCTGGTTGATAAAGACCCGCAATATAACCAACGTTGTCCAGTATTGTGTACGTGTGCATGTCTGAATAAGGGTGTTATGCTACTCGAGTCTTTCGATTTTTGTTTTTTTAAGGCTCAGTGGGGGAATTCGCCCACCTATTTTTTTTATTCTATTAATTATAAAAAAGCAGAGAACAAATATGAAAATAAAGAGTACAGGTGCACAAGTTGTGCAGCAAAAGGAGCTTGCAAGCTCAAAAAGAAAAGGAGGAAAAGAACATAGGCTAAATTCTCCAGATACTAACGTCTCCAGGTTCGGTTTGACGCTTTGACCTTCTGTCGGTTTTTGTGAAGTTGCCCTGTGAGTGCTTGTTTAGTTCCCAAAAAATTTCCCAAAAAGTGCTACAGTCGCCATCACATCGAATCTTGCACAGTTTGGTTGGAGATTGCGAGACGAACGTTTTGAGCCTTAAATGTAGATGAAAAAAAAAACTAATTTCCCAAAAAATTTCCCAAAAAAAACTAATTTCCCAAAAAAATTTCCCAAAAAGTGCATGGAGCATTAAATGTAGATGAAAAAAAAACTAATTGCACAGTTTGGTTGGAAATTGCGAGACGAACGTTTTGAGCCTAATTAGTCCATGATTGAACACTAATTGCCAAATAAAAATGAAAGTGCTACAGTAGCCAAATTCCCAAAATTCGCGAACTAAACACGCACTAAGAATTGCATCTCTAGTTTGGAATCAAGTATGTACGAACATTTTTGCTCTATTTTTTTTCAGAACACGACTTCACGTATATTTCATTAAGAAAAAAGAGTGCCGAAAGAACGGGTTACACAACGCAACTACGGGTGTACAGGGCCGGTCCTGAGTTGTTGTTTTTTTGACCTAGAACGAAGCTAAAATTTTGAGCCATTTTCTATAAACATGATAATACTACTAGTACTACCCATTGGTAGTATAAACACACATATACAAAATGTTACTAATAAGTAGTTAACTTAATGCAAAAGCAATATTCATATAAAATAATTTGTATACATATTAAATTAACTCAAAAATTTCTTTTAACAGTCCTTGACGTCGTTGGTATTTATGAGTGCCAGTAATAAAATAAGAATTCTGTAAGCGCACATAGTACCATTGTAGCATTTCACCGGGAGTATTCTAGGTATCGTTATTTATATTTTACCATAGGGAGGAACGATGGCACTAAAGAGATTGATAAACTTATACTTATGATTGATCAAGTAACTAAACACATACTATGAATAGGGGTAAACCAAAATATATATGTATATGATATGCATAACATTCAGAGAGACTCCAAAAGATAGCAATAGCTTGTCTAAGTTAAATACAAGTGAGATAAATTCCTTAGTCATTCTTCGTTACAAATCAAAGCATACCATAATTTTATATACTTAGCAGTAGCAAAAGATTAACTTTACACCTATGCATAAGGGACATCTCTAAGGAAAAGCATAGCAAAATATACTTCATCATGACCGGTTCCAACTAGGCCTACAAACAGGAGGTGGACTGAAGAGAATCAATGGGGCTGTCACCCCTACAATCTACCACACGTTTCAGAATGTAGGAGGCATCCACAGTCAAAGCAATGTATAAGTACCACACTTACACAAGGTTCGGCTACTCAACCCGTTCGAACACTGAGTCAAGTGCTCTGTGATCCTATGCATATTTATAATGATAACTCCGACTATACTAAGCATATAATCAAAGCAAACTATGAGCATGATAACTAAGAACATAGCCCTTTCCACCCCAACTTCCAAAAAGTTGCTACAGTACCTGTCACATCGAATGTTTGCGGCCCGTGCATGGAGCATTAAATGTAGACGAAAAGAAAAACTAATTGCACAGTTTGGTGGGAAATTGCGAGACGAACGTTTTGAGCCTAATTAGTCCATGTTTGAACACTATTTGCCAAATAAAAACGAACGTGCTACAGTAGCCCCAAAATCCAAATTCCTACAACTAAACACAGCCATAATATAGATGTAGAGCAAAGTCATTGATAAGATAAATGTGATGGATAGAAGGGCTATACCATGCCTCCGGTGACTAGATCCGAAATTCGAGCAGTAGCCTGTCTCTACTTGATCTAACTTAGCTAAGCTATGCTAATTCTCTAAGTTTGTGGGAGCTCTTCTCTTCTCTGAATGGATCCTCAATGGAGTGAATTGGGATGCCATTCTGCAGGGGGTCTAGGGTTCTTTTATAGGGGCCACCCGGCATCCTATGGGCATACGAATCGATGGCACGGCTCCATCTCGTCCCTCCAATCCAAACCGACTTTGATGCATGATGAAGATTGATCCTTAAGGTCGATGGAGGATCCACATCTAAGGAGGGGCTGACAGAGAGGGTCCACTGGTTGGCCGACCAAGGGGAGTGGTCGGTCAACCCCCTCTGGCCTCGTCAACTGTCAATCTTTGGCGGTAAGTCATGGATGGTGGATGTGAGGCCAGTGGAGTTGGTTTCGTTGCGGATCATCTTGATTTTCTGACGTAGTATGGCCCACTTTGGTCCATTTTCTGGATAAATCAACCTGCATGCAAATATTCACCAAGACTTGTGGAATTTGTTAGTTTAAAGCCTCTAAACCTATGTTAATGTTTGATTTTAAGGATAAATGTAGGTGAAATTGATGGTTTATTTTTGCTGTATGCGAAGTCATCGATGATGTTGTCAATATCAATCTCATCCAACAATCGGTTCATTTCTCAAATTTGATCAAATACTCAAATAACTTCATTTCTCTTACGAGTACTAATTATTAGTTTGTAAGCAATGGGCTGATGAAGTGAGAAGTGAGAAGACGACGGACTAGTTTATTTTTCAAACCAAACACTCTATTAAAGAAACCTGAATCCAATCCGTGGTCCGAAAACTGTCTAGGTTACGGTGACTGCCAGTTTCACATGTGCTTGTCGAATCTCGAGGTAAACAAATCACATGGGCAACTAACCACCATAGGCTTATCGATGCCATTAAACAGCCAATAGACTGCTTAGTATTCTCAATAATCAAATACCATAGGTTCAGCAGTCTTTGCACACACTGCCTTTTAGTCTACGCTTTTCCACACATCTTATTTCCCACTCGTAAGAGGCATTTTGCCACAAGGTCTCTCTAGTTTCCATTTGCTCCTCCATTGCTGCAACCTTTTGTCGTGCACGATGCTCTTCCTAAGGTATGTTGTCATTTCTTGAAAAACCTTCATGGCCTCTACTTAGTTAAGAAGGTAGTCTGATTTAGTTGGTTTCTGTTCTCATAGTATTGCCTGGTGATGCAGAGATAGCAGAAGCTTGAGGCTACATCCGTTTCTGTAGGACTACAGATTGAAGAGATCCTACTATCGGGACCACAACAATTTACATCGGGACAAATTGATCTCCATAAGAAGCAGTCTGATCAGTGCCTTTCCAGTTGTCCTGTGTTGACCTACGTTTTCTAGTTCTAATTGTGCTGAAAATTCTGATTCAGTGGTAATAATTCTTCTAGTTGGCTGTCCTAGTTGTAGGTATTGATCAACGAGGCTGTCACTGATCCTGCTAAACTGTTCTAGTTGTCACCACATTTTGCAGGACTTGCCGTGGCATCCGGTGATTGTCCTCCATTATTTATTCTATACATTGGTGTCTAAAGACCTTCCCTCAGTATTGAAGATCTTAAACGTACTCACCTGTAATGATCTGGAGGAACAGCTTCTGCAAGATGGTTACTACTAGTTCTTATATATTGTCACACTCATTTCCTTCATTGAAGATGATTCCTAGACTTGCATGTGCTGATCAAGCAGAGCTGGCACAGGTTTAATGCTCTGTGTGCCCATTTCTGTTGAGCGAGTTCATCTCTCACCAAAGTGATCCTGTTGGGAGCAAAAAAGGAAAAATAGCATCGACACATATTGATCCATTTGATGTGTACCATCTGATTAGTGGCTTATCAGTTGACCTGTAATCAGGTACTTACTGCTCCACCATCATACACTACAGGACACGGCCGATTTGCCGAGTGCAAAAAGCTTTGCCGAGCGCTTTCTGTCGGGCACTCGGCAAAGGCAATCTTTGCCGAGAGCCGGACCCAGCGGCACTCGACAAAGATAGGCCGTCGGCAAATATGCCTTTGCCGAGAGCGGCCGTCGGCAAAAAAATCTTTGCCGAGTGCCGGGCACTCGGCAAAATTTGGCCGTCGGCAAAGGTGGCCGGCGTGACGGCGGCCACCTGCCGTCAGCCTTTGCCGAGTGCCCCGACGTTAGGCTCTCGGCAAAGGGTTTTTTATTTTTTATTTTTTAAAATTCTTTGCCGAGTGCCCTGTGGAAAAAAATGGGGCGAAAAAAACAAAAAAAAAAATTAATTTGCCGAGTGCCAACCTTGGCACTCGGCTAAAAAAACTCTTTGCCGAAAGTGCCAGTCACGGGGCACTCGGCAAAGAATTTAAAAATAAAAATAAAAACCCTTTGCCGAGGGGCACTGGGCTCGGCACTAAGACTGCAAATCTTTTAACCTAAAGGCCTAGAACGGGCGGCCTAACCCCCCCCCCCTCCTCCTCTCCCACCGCCCCGCGCCCTGCCGCATTGCCGTCACCACACCGCGCCGGCCGCCCCCCGCCGTCGTCACCCTCCGACGAGGTCTGCCTGCCTGCCCGCCTGGCCCCTGATCCGCGCCCCTTCCCGTCCGTGGCGCTCCCCCCCTGCCCGTGGCCAGCGCCTTCCCTTTGGCCGCCACCGAAGCTCACGGCGCCCTGGCTCGAGCTCCCGGGGACAGCACTGACCCGGCCGGCCCGAGCTCCCCCGCTGGCCCTAAGCTCCACTGGCCCACCGTGCCTGCCCAAGGGCCGGCCAGTAGAGGGAGAAGGAGAGGAGCAAGAGGAAGAAAGAGAAGTGGGAGGAGGAAGAGGAAGAAAGAGAAGGGAGAGGAGGAAGAAGAGGAAGAAAGAGAAGGGGGAGGAGGAAGAAGAGGAAGGTGCCGACCCGACCGCCCGTCGATCCTCGCGCCGTTTCGACCGCCCGTTGATCCTCATGCTGCAGCGGTCATCCCCGCCATCGTCGCCGGCCCTCGCTCTTGCTGTTCTTGCCACCAAGGTAAGCCCTACCCTTGTAGGGTTAGTAGTAGTTAGTTGTAGTGTTAGTAGTAGTAGTTAGTAGTGTTAGTTGTAGTGTTAGTTGTAGTAGTTAGTAGTGTTAGTTGTAGGGTTAGTAGTAGTAGTAGTTAGTAAATAGTAGTAGTTAGTAAGTAGTAGTGGTTAGTAGTATTAGTTAGTAGTGTTAGTTGTAGGGTTAGTAGTAGTGGTAGTTAGTAAATAGTAGTAGTTAGTAAGTAGTAGTGGTTAGTAGTAGTAGTTGTTAATAGTTAAGTAGTTCTTAGTATTAGTACTGTTAGTTGTTAAGTAGTTGTTAGTAGTAGTGTTAGTAGTAGTTGTAGGATTAGTAGTAATTGCTGTTGTACTACTTCAATACTTTCATCTGCATGGAAAGAGAACTAAAGTACATGGCTCCTCTTGATATATTGGTGGTTGTTGGCCTTCGTGCCCATGTTTGGTATATATGTGGTTGTTGGCCTTTGTGCCATGTTTTTTGTAGGTTTTGGGAACCTCCCCGTGCAGGGGAGGTGCTGCCGAAATTTTGAGTCGACACTAACCATTTTTGCCCTTTTTTGTAGGAGGACCTGTGGGAGGGACTCGGCGACCCCGATCGTCTTCGTCGGCGCTGCGGGTCTTCCTGCACCGTGTCGACTCGCCACTGCACCGACTCTCCACCGCCTCGCTACCCTGACCTCACCGGCACCCTAGGTATAACCCCTCTATCCGTATGTGGTCTTTGGTCGCGTAACCTAGTTAGGTGTCTCCCGTCCAAAAGAGATACGGTTGGAGGTATGCAGATCTTTGTATATCTACGACCGTATCTGTTTCGGATTGTCCACGTTTTTTGGACAGCCCACGGATGCATAGATGGGTTAGTTTCCATGGTCCGCTCCGGTCCGAGATGGTGTTTCGGCATTACCCCCTGTTGTTCTCCGGATACACACTCTCCCTTGCAGGACGTGTATCGGGAGAATAGCGGGGAGGTGCTGTCGAAATTCTGTCTCGGATAGGAGCGGAGCATGGAAACTCCCTGGGCCTCTGCTTCTTCCCCTACGCCCAGTGATCCACCCCCAGGGGGACAGGTAAGTAACTTTAGATTTTATCACAGCTACTTCATATAACCTGTTGAAAATTGTCAGAGAAACTAATAATGTTTGTTAATGACTTGTGTAGGCACTAACTGGTTGTGTCGCCTGGTGACTCACGCAACCCCAACCACATCCTGGGTCTTGTGTGCAGGCACTTTTACCCCGGCATTGTCATGCACAAGGGGAACACTGAGCCGGCCAAATCGTGGGACCACTACAAAGATGCCCCCGACGCATGTGGAGATAAGCAGGAGCGGGTGAGGAGAGAGTTCTGGGTAAGTCTCACTCGCACAACTTTGATCAATACATCGCATTCATTTGACTTTTTTTGACATAATGAATTGATACATTGTGTCTATCTGTAGATTTTTTTCAGATGTGAAGAGGGACAGGAGGACAGGGCGGAGAAGGTGATGGTGAAAAGTGCCAGGAAATGAATCACCGACATGCACTACGAGGAGCGCCTCATTGCATCGTCAAGTACTACGCCACGCACCTTGGTGAGAAGATCACCAAGACACAGGCAAGACAGAGGACGCTGACCCGGGAACAGTACCTTGAGGTAAATGAAGAAGAATAATACTGATTCATTTTGAGATTAAGTAGCTTTAATTTGGTCTTCTTACATCTCAAATTCTTTATGACATGTAGACAATTCCATGGTGGTGCGAGTCGTATCGGGACTGCTGGGAGATGATCATGGACAGGTGGTTCATGGAGGGTTATATCCAGGACCATGAGGCAGGGCGGGAGCGGTGTATGGCAGCGATAGGCCCCACAGACCATCAAGGCAGCCACAGCCTCGGTGCGTACAAGCAAGCATGGGTACGTGAATTTTTAGTATTCTTACGCTCCATTCTGCATGTTTCTTCTAATCATCTTGTTGTCTTTCTCGCAGTCGGCGTCACATGGTGGGCAGTTCATCTCCAATTTCATGGCATATGGTCTGGCCCATAAGGGTAAGGCGACGTCCGCTGTCACCTTCACCCCGGATGACCCGCCCGAGTCCTACAGCAACCCGAGTGTCCACACCCGCATCAGTTCGTACGCGTCGGAGGCAAGGTCGGTCCATGAGCCAGACTGGGATCCGAGCACCGACGACATCGATGGGATGATGGTCATGAGGCTCGAACAAGGCAAGAAGCATGGGTGGTACTGGATAGGCGATGGCACCCTCGAGCCCAGCGAGATTCCCTCCCTCTCCCAGATCCGAGCACAGACCCCGAGTGGAGGCCTGGCCATACGCCAACGGCCGTCCCCTTCACAGCAGCGGGTCGACGCACTCCAGGTTAGTCCCGTTTAACTCTTCGTACATTGATCTTTAAATAACTTAGTTACCTTTGCATTACTGAAACATTCTATTGAAATGTTGCAGGCCGATAACGAGAGGATGGCTCAGGAGCTGCGGGACCTGGCGGCGAGGATCGAGCAGGCCGAGCGGGAAAGACAAGACGAGCGGGCCGAGCGGGAAAGGCAGACCAAGCAGCTAGCAGAGATTACAACGTTCCTGAAGAACTTTGGGCAAATGCACGGTGTAGCTGTGCCGCAGTTCGCTCCACCGTCGCCGCCAGTTATAGCTAGTCCTGTTAGTATGAAACCAAATTGCTTCGACTAGTGCTTTCATTAGATGACCACTCTAACAGATGCAATCTCTTGTCCTTTATGCAGCCTCCGTCAGCGGGTTCGAATAACCCATCTCAGGCGCAAGCAGGCGACAGCACTTTTCCTTCACCAAGCACTCAGTTTCCTCCCCACCGGTAGTTTGTATCTCTTTTTCACCGCTTGATGGACATGTGATGCACTGTGATCAACTATCGACTTGTTTCGATGGATATTAGACCTATTATGCTTGTGATGTCGTGTATGTGAGATATTGTGTGATCGACATGTGATATATATGTGGTATTGCCTTTGTGATGAGATGGATGTGATATATATGTGCTATATTGTGTTTGTGATGTCACAGATGTTATATATATCTCTTATATGCTGTGTTTGTGAATATAGAATCAAAAAAAAATTAGCCTCTTTGCCGAGTGCCCTGACCCTGGCACTCGGCAAAGCTCTGCAAAATTCCCAGCTTTGCTGAGTGCCAGGGCCAAGGCACTCGGCAAAGAAATTACGAAAAATAAATAAAAAATATTTGCCGAGCGCCGACCTGGCAGGGCACTCGGCAAAGAAATTATTAAAAAAAATCTTTGCCGAGTGCCTCCCCGGTAGGGCACTCGGCAAAGAAATTTTGAAAAAAAAATTAAAAAATCTTTGCCGAGCGCCTCTGACATGACACTCGGCAAAGCATGTGCTAACGCAACCGGTGCCGTGACGGTCACTTTTCTTTGCCGAGTGCCGAGATTGCACTCGGCAAAGACTTTGCCGAGTGCCCGATAAAAGGCGCTCGGCAAATAATTCTTTGCCGACGGATTTTTTACCGGAGGCTCTTTGCCGAGAGCTGCCCTCGACAAAGGCTTTGCCGAGGGCAAAGTAGCCTTTGCCGAGTGCATTAGGCACTCGGCAAAGCGCCTGAATCCAGTAGTGATAGCTTAAATACAGTGATACTCTTCTTGCTTTAACTTTCTGCTGAACTATTCTAGTTATGGGTACCATCTAGTAATTGCCAGTCATTGAACAACCTTTGTTTTGACAAGCAAGAGGTTTGCCATTTAATTCTTTCTCGTTTTTGCAGATTTAATTAGCTGTGATATCTGTGGTTCTCTGTTGATGATTGGCGGATAATTTCTTCTATCCACTTAATAAATTGGTTTTTTTTTCCAAAGGATTTACTTTTTGATCTGCACGCATAGCATCGGTGCAGTACGCTGGATGGGTCGACAATCCAAACGAACTGTATATGCCAACAAGAGGATTACTATTGACTCCAGTTGGAAAATAGATTTCTAATAAGGTAAGACATCCAACATGTACCTGCAATCTGACCATTATCATGTTTTACCAGATGGAAATGTGTAACTAATGGAAGTATTAGTAGAGGTTTTACGTGCAAGTGCAACATGCCAAGTACTTTTTGAAATTGATAACATCAAATCTAGAGTACCTTAACTTACAACACTTGAAATAGAAAGGGACAAGAATGAAGCTAAGACAGGGGTTTATAACTCAATATTTTACCTTACTACTCATTTTGTCAACCACCACCGTCATGTACCTAGTGTAGGGCAATGCTACGGTACCCTCTTTACTTATTAAGAGGTAATATCTAAAATAAATCGGAGCCATTGATTTTTTAAGGATTTTTGAGTTAATTATCTAATTAATTAATATAAGAAAAGAAAATAAACATCATTAAATCCTCACGTCACGGAAGAGAGAATCAAGCGCATGGCGCCTTCCTTTTCCGTGCAGACGGACCCTTCCTTTTGGGTTCAACGTGAATAAGTTGTTATTTTAGTTCTATTTTTACTTTTTGCTAATATATACATGTATACACTACACGTACAAAAAAATTTGGACTGATGTTTGGATCCTTTGCTTCTTCTAGAGGGTCTAGCTGTTTTCAGGTGTTGTGAGCTTTGCTAGTGGTGTTGAGCCCATTTTGCCTCTTCTTGAGAACTAACTGTGTTTTACTTGGTTGCGTCGAGCCGTTGCCCATGTCTTTGGGGACCAAGTTTTGCTTACTTCAAATGACCCTGCTTTGACTTTTCATTGGCTTTTGGTCATTTGGGTGAGTTCCTTCTTCCTTTCCCATCTTCTGCTTCTTTATCTCTGCTGTTTGTGTGTTGGTGTTGACAATGCACTCATCAAGAAGGATATTGCGGGCACATGGTCGATATGTGCCCAAGTGGTCTTGGTGTGATGAGTAATTGTCAATGTGATTCGCATCTTGGGTTGAGTTTGTGAAGTAACCATGGCATGAGTGTGCTGTGCAACATGTCTCTTGGCTTGTGGTGCGCAGGTTTGGAGCTCGGAGGCGGTGATCGATGGCAAGGTGAAGGTCAAATAGAGACGAGCTGTGCCGATGGACCGGGAGCGGTGAAGGGTGGACGTGAGGCTTGGACTAAGGGACCAGAGCACCGGAGGACCAGCCGCGGTGGCTGACACTTGGAGACATCGACAAGCGCAAGTGTACATGGAGGAGTGACCGTGTTGATCGAGTCAAGACGACGGTCGAGCAAGTCGGGCGGAGGCTCTGGAAGACATGGCGGCCAGGCGATCAAGGAATACGGTGACACGTGTCGAGGAGCGAGGGACGCGTATGGATTACGCTACTCGTGAGCGGTTTTGGTGGTTTGGGCCACAAAACTACCGATGGACGATTTTCGGGTTTGGACCTCAAAACCCGGGTGGAGGTTCCGAGGAGGAACGGGGCGGCATGTGGCGGAATCACAAAGGTTGCATCGAGGCGAAGCAAATCTGTGCAGGAAGCGTGGCCGTCTAATCGACAGAAGACTGAGTTGGACAATAATGCCTTAGGGTTAGGTGGTTCGCTCTAATTATCCGGGGGCAGTTTGGGACTTGTGTAATAGCCCTCTTAAATAAGGATGAGGGTGCCACAATCACCCTCACCTCTTGGCATTTTCATTTCCCTTCTCTGGGTCTTCTCCCTCCCTCAAGTTTCTTGCTTCAAAGGTCCTCATATGCTCTAGCCACTTCATTTGTGTAATCGAACTAAAAATTTGTGCGGGAATGGAGGCCCTAACCTCCTCGTGCCCTCCGGGATTCAAGGTTTGAGTCTTTTGTGTGATTCCCGTTCTTGTTCTTCACATTCTTGTTTTTCCCTCTCCACCCCTTCTCACATTCTTGCTTGAATCTTGAGTTGTGGGTTGTTTTGAGTCAACCCGATTGATTTGGAATGAACTAGGACGTGAGTTGATCTCTTCCACCGAAGGAATTTATCCAAATCCTCACGAGTTCATAGATCGGGGGATTCAATTTTCAGAGTTGAAAAACTGGTGTTCTTCGCGTGATCCGAATTTCCCATCGATTGGCTAAACTTTGAGCGATGATCTTTTAGAAATAGTTCACCTATTGCCTTGTGATCATCCCGTCCAAATTTGGTGGCAGTTGGTTTTGATTTGGCCGCAAATCGGGCCAATTTGTGTTCTTGGCGATTTTCGGGCGCTCTGTTCTGCGACCCGCGGACAGGCCGGGGTACCCGCGGACAGTCCGCCCATCGGGGTCTGGGACAAGCAAGTTCGGCAGTCTGTACTACTTCACTTCAACACAAGCACGGACAGTCCGCCACTCAGGCGTGGACAGTCCACCGCTGTAGCGAAAGTTGAGTCCTGAATTGTTTCTCGTCGTCTGTTTTCGGAGTTTTTGCCGGCGGACAGTCCGGCGCAGACCGCGGACAGTCGGGACCCCCTCACGCGCACTTGGCCCGCGGACAGTCCGGCCCTGTGTTGTCTTCTCAGTTTTGGGGCGTACCATCAAGGGCTTGGCTTGGTTGTTTCTCAAGGGTCCCGCTGTGTCTCTTTGTCATTGCCATAGACATCCAGCCACATAGTTGACTCGTGGACTTCTCTTTCGTGCGTTTGTCTTTGGGGTTTGATTTTGGGACAGCGACCTAAATATTTTGAACCCCCCCCCCCTCTGATCGCCGTTTTGGTCCTTCAGTTGAAATTAATGCACAGGCCAGTTGCAGCCGCGAAGTCATCCAAAATTCTTTTTAGCACTTGCACACTATGTAGGTCACCCTTCAGCAGAATCAATGTATCATCCGCGTATTGCACTGCCCCAGGGGCCTGAGTGTCCACCGGGTGAGCAATTTCTGGAGCTGCACACTTAACTAACCTCTGAAGAGTCTCTTGAACAATCAGGAACAAGTAGGGTGACAGCGTGGGTCTCCTTGACGCAACCCTCTTTTGCATGTGATCCAGGAGCCAGGGCAGCGGTTCACTAGGACTGCACTCTTGGAAGTGGACAGCATCGTTGATATCCAGTTCACCCAGGTGTTGCTGAAACCTCTGGCCAGCAGGATCTGTTGCAGCCCATCCCAATTAACTGTATTGAACGCCTTGGCGAAGTCTAGTTTCAGCACTAGTGTCAGAATTTTCCTCTTGTGACAAACCTGCACCAGTTTGGCCGCATAAACAAAACCCTCCGAGATGGAGCATCCTCGGATGAAGCCGGTCTGATTAAGATCGATGAGCGCATCAATTTCTCGCTGCAGCCTCTTGGTCAGAACCTTTGCAAGGATTTTGATTGAGCAATTCTGTAGACGGATAGGTCTGAAACCATCAATAGAGAAGTTTCCAGGCTTTTTCTGCAGGAGAACAAGGAAGGACCTATTAACTCTCTCAAGGTCAATCTCTCCATTGCAGAAGGATGTCATAGATTGCATCACTTGAACTTTGACCGTTTGCCAGGTAGCCCTGTGTAGAAACCAGGGCCAAACCCATCTGGTCCCGGGGCACTGTTGCGGTTCATGGAAAGCATAGCCTCCTTTGATTCTTGTTCAGTGAAGGGGTCTGTAAGTGAGGCAGCAGGTTGAGGGCACCCCTCAAAGAGACTGCGTACATCAAAGCTCCAAGAAGAAAGGCCCGGCTGACCAAGGATCGACGTGAAGTAGTTAGTGAGGGCTACTGACTTGCCATCGTGGTTGGTGATCTGAACACTGCCAACTTCCACAACCCTGATTTTGTTTTGCCTCATTCGCATGGTTGCTTGTGCATGATGAAACTTGGTATTTGCATCTCCTTCACGGATTGCCCGATGCTTGCTTCGCTGCTACCAGTAGGATGCCCTCTCTTTGAGCGTGCGGGACAAACATGTTTGACAGTCCTTACGAACCTGAAGCTCATAAATAGATAGAGGACGACTTTCTTCGAACAAATCAAATAACTGAATTAAGAAGTTGTAGTTTTGGATTAGGAAAGGAGGCGCCCTTGTACGACGAATCCAAACCTTGGCCGCCGTTCGAGTCGCCTTGAGATAACGCTAACACTGTATAAGACTGTCTTGGGTGATATGCTTTACTCCCCTCTAGCTACCCTATATAATAACCAACATGGACACTTGAAGTCGTTACAAGAATTTGCTAACATGAAGTTCAAAAAAAAAAGAATTTGCTAACATGTTGTTGGTTATGTGAGCAGAGGCTGCAGCGCTAATGCTTAAGGAGAAGGTTCACAGGATACCGGTTGTGAATGAACAGCACTACGTGATCGGTAAGGTTTTCCAGATTGCTTACTTTCAATAAAGTCTATATCTCAATAGAGCAACAAAACTTTTACTTAGCTGGCCCAGAGAATACTGTATTACTTTGTTCAGAGCTCTGTTTTGGGTTTGTTGGACTTTGGAGTGCTAACTTTTTAAAACACGCCCTTGACAAAATTAACTGCAAACTGTGAGTCACTGATAATAAGGCTTCACTAAAGCAATCAAGATGCAATCAATACAATGCTAGTGGTTTAGTTAACTTCATTCAGGTGGAAGCTAAACATAGTTGATCTTGTTTCAGGAACCTGTTATCCAGTTGTTTTTTGTTTTTTTTTTGTTGAAAATGTACCTAGTTGAAATTACCCACCCTGCTACTGACACTCCTGGCTTTACTCCCTGCGAATTTTATGAGGATACATATCAGTACATATAAGAAGTTTCATGCTCTGATTCTGCAAATAATGCCCACATGGCCACATGATAACCTTTGTTTACCTTTCATGATGGTAACAGGAATTGTGACTCGCTCGGACGTATTCCAGACTCTTGAGCCCAACAACAAAGCATGAGTGAGGCCCCCTGTTAGGCTTGTCCTCGCCAGATGTTGCCCTTGCTCGTTGTAAATATCAGTCGAATCAGACTGCTGCTCGACCTTGTATATATTCTAGTTCTAGCTGCTGTTGTATACTAGTCTGGACGTGTTGACTGTTGAGCTTGTGTACATGTGGACTGTGACATGTTTCTGAACTCACTTGATGTCTTGGTTGTGTGCTGGACCTCTATCATGGAATATTGTTGAACTAAAAGTTGCTTACGATTACCTCTATGGTTTCTGAAAGCATCTAGACCCCTAGTTAAGTTTCGGTGATTAATGACAATACGAGATTACTATGACTAACGTGTGTTTTGCAGAGACAATTAAGTTAGATCATGGTAATGGCAATTGATTGGGCAATCATGGTTGTCATGCCCCTACGATGAAAATCGTTTCGGTTTTTAAAGGATGGACGACAAGGTTAAGGATGGACTAGTTATAAGTGTCGTTTGGTGTTGAAGAGACACTTATATTAGTTTAGGATTTTATTTTTCCTTTGACCGTACTATTAAGAGGGGTATGGACTATTAAGGGGGGGTATGGACTAGTAGCTTGATCTAGGTGAGTCTAGTGGGTTAGGTGTGGTGCACACTTGTCAAATCTAGCGTTAGGTAGCTCCTAAGTAGCCCTAAGATCAATTGGAGCAAACTTCATTCACATATGATTTCAAGTTGAAAGTGAATGGAGGGTCAAATGTTGACCGGACGCTAGTTCCGGTGTGACCGGACGCTGGCAGTAGGGTCCGGTCAGTTCATTTGATCAAGTGAAGTCGTCTGGATGCGATCGGACGCTGAGTGAAATGTGACCGGACGTTGAGTGAAATATGACCGGACGCTTGGTGCCAGAGTCCGATCAACTCCGGTAAGGTTCTAGAGAGGGAGAATCCTGATCGGACGCGTCCGGTCAGTGCTGACCGGACGCTGGTCAGGTTCCGGCACTGACCAGACGCTGAGCAGCAAAGTGACCGGACGCTGGGTGCCAGAGTCCGGTCAACATCAGTAAGGTTCCAGAGAGCAGTTCTCGTGACCGGACGCGTCTGATTAGTAATGACCGGACGCAGGTCAGAGTCCGATCACAACTTAACGGCTCAGTGGCGGGGAGAACTGACCGGAGCGTCGGTCACCCCGCAGAGGCACATAACGGTTCGTTTTGAATGAGGGGTTATAAATACTTCCTCTATTCATTCAAGGGGGTACTCTTGCCCATTTCAACAGCGCTAAGAAACACCTTTGAGAGAGCCTAATGAGGTGATTGAGATTTGAGAATCCAAGATTAAGGCCTCATTAGCAAAAGGAGAGTAGCAAGTGTGCATCTACCCTTCTCATTAGGCTTGTTGTGGTCAAGTAAGAGTTCTTGCTTGTTACTCTTGGTGATCGCCATCACCTAGATAGCTTGGTGTTGATTGGGAGTTTGGTGATCATCCGACGAAGCTTATGGATGACCCAACTCAAGTTGTGAGCGGTTGTGGGTGATTCACCGCGACGAAGTGTCGAAGAATCAACCCGTAGAGAACACTTGGTCCTTGCACGGATCAAGGAGGAGCTACACCCTTGCGCGGGTGCTCCAACGAGGACTAGTGGGGAGTGGCGACTCTCCGATACCTCGGCAAAACATCGCCGCGTTCATTCTCCTCTCTTTACTTTGAGCATTTACTTTTGAGCAATTCAATTCTTGTCTTTACATTCTTAGAATTGCCATGGTAGAGTAGGATTAGAACTTAGGGTGCTAAACTTTTGTGCGCTAGATCAATAGACACTACGTAAAAAATGATTTTTAGCAACGGTTCGATTTTTTTTAGGAGCGGCTGGTGATGGAGCCGCCCCTACAGTGGCGTGCTCGGTTGCCCAGACACCAGCCGCCCCTACAAATGGAATAGCAGGGGCAGCTGGTGTTATGAGCCGCCCCTACAAATGGGGTCTGATTTGTAGGGGCGGCTCAATCACCAGCCGCCCCTGGAAATGATATTTGTAGGGGCAGCTGGTGATTGAGCCGCCCCTACAAATGGCCCTGTATTTATAGCACCGATTTGTAGGGGCGGCTTAATCACCAGCTGCCCCTACAAATGCCCCCCATATAGAATAGATGCAGTACTTTCTTCCTCCTCGGGTCACTCACTCCAACCTATGAAAAAAAGGTGGGGAGGCCTTGGGCACCTCTCAAAAATTGCTCTACTAAGGGGGAAAGGCTTTGGTCTCAAATCCTTTGGTGGAGAGGTTGTAGAAGGTAAGAAAATGATATTCCATACTTTTTTTGAAGTTTTAATGGTTGGTTAGTGAGTAATTAGAGTTTTATTTTTCTCTCTCTTCTATGGTGCTTGAGCTATTTATGAAGCAAATTAGACCCAACTTTTGAATGTACTAGGGTAAACTAGGGAGGGGAACAAGATCATACCCTTATTTGGTCCATGTTTCTTGATTTTATTGAACAATTAGTTTTATGGATGTTTCATGTGCATGTGGATCTAGATCTAGGGTTTGGTTTTTTTATTAATTTCGTTTTTGTAAATTTATGTTTGATGAAATTGGACTAGGGTTTGTATGAAAGATATTGGGTAAAGTATAATTCTTGCTAATTGTTGTCTTTGAAATTATTTATTGTAATCAATAAATATGTATTTTAATTATTTATGGATAAATAGGCCGTTAATTAATTTTCTTTTACCATGGTGTGTTTGTATGCTTCATGTAATTATATTAGATTTATATTCATATATATCTGAAGTATATACAATTATTCTCAAGTAATTATTAATTTGTTTCATTTTTATATATATCTGAATAAGTACTCCTTTAATGTTTGTTTTGTTGTTGTTGTAAAAGATGGAGTACAGGAACTCTTGGATGTATGGTTCGTTAAGGTTCAAGGCAGGTTTCCGTGAAGAGGTGGATAAATTTATTGAAGCCGCAAAGAAGCATGCAACTACATTGAAAGAGAATAAGGATACAATTATTTGCCCATGTAAAGATTGCAAGAACCGTATGGTATAGACAGATGTGACTATCATCAGATCACATTTGATTATGCGAGGATTTGTTGAGGACTACACAGTGTGGATTCATCATGGTGAAACGGTTATTGTTAACGATGAGGATGAGGAGGAATACAACGATGAAACCATAGAATCCATGTCCCAATATTCAGCAGAGCTTGATGCACGAATGGATTTCGAGTTTGGCAATGAACCAGGTGGTGATGCTGGTGGTTGGGATGGTAACGACGAAGGTGGTGCCAATAATGATGGTGGAGCACGTGTCGGGGATGAAGATGATTTGGTGGACATGATTCGAGCCCTTGGACCAGAGATTTTACTAAATAGCCCAAAAGGTCTAGAAAATTTGAAAAGGGTGACAAAAGCATCGAAGGAGACTGTGTATGGTGTTGAAAAGGGTTGTCCGATACATCGGACATTGCTACGTTTTGTGCTTGAGCTGCTCATCCTGAAGGCTAAGTATGGCTTGTCAGACTGTAGTTTCAATGATCTATTGCATCTCCTGTCATGGATGCTGCCACAACCAAACTCAGTTCCCACCAACATATACCAAGCGAAGAAGGTCATAAGTCCATTGACAATGGGGGTTGAAAAAATCCATGCATGCCCCAACCACTGTATACTTTTTCATGGCGAAACATTCAAGTCACTGGATAAATGTCCCCGGTGTGGGGCCAGCCGGTACAAGAACAATGACCTTTATGGTGGGGACGAAGCCTCCACGGGGAAAAAGAGGAATAAGAAGGGTACCAAAAAGGTAGTACAAGAATCTCAGCCCCCAGAGGACACTCCATTAGGCAACGATGCAAAGCAGAGAAGAATTCCTGCCCTGGTAATGTGGTACCTGCCAGTGACCGACCGCTTTAGACGTATCTTCGTAAACCCTAAAAAAGTCGCACTCATGACATGGTGGGATGACGCGCGCAAGGTGGATGATGATAAGATTGCACACCCGGCTGATTGTAGTCAGTGGCAAAGGTTTGATGAGAAGCACAAAGAATTCAGCGATGACCCAAGGAATGTACGGTTTGGCTTGAGCACCGATGGAATGAATCCCTTCAATGAGAGGATGAGCGACCACAGCACATGGCCAGTGATCTTGACCACGTACAACATCCCAACATGGCTGTGTCAAAAGAGAAAGTACCTTCTCCTCACTATTCTTATTTCTGGCCCTAAATAACCAGGCATTGATATAGACGTGTTCCTCGAGCCCTTGATGCAAGAAATGGAGAGGCTATGGAGGCATGGGGAGCAGATGTACGATGCGTTCCGAAAGGAGGACTTCATATGTAGAGCAATAATATTTGTTACTACCAATGATTACCTCGCGCTGTTTGCTTTGTCTGGATAGATCAAAGGGAAGATGGGATGCTTGGTTTGCTTGGATGGTACTACATGGGTGTACCTGGATGCATCCAAGAAGATAGTTTACCTAAGGAACCGACGCTTCTTAAAGATAAGTCACAAGTACCGCAGCAAATTGTTCTTTAGATTTTATGACAATGCCCCAGAGATTGAACCCCCTCTGGAGAGACGTCATAACAGAGAACACGTGTACAGAATGGTGAAAAACACACGCGTCGTCTATGGAAAGAAGAATCTGGATGGGACGAACAGAGATAGAAGCACACCTCCTGTCGAAGGCGTACCTTTCAAGAAATAATCGATCTTTTTTCAGTATCTGCCTTATTGGCCAGACTTAGAGGTCCCCCTTGCCATTGATGCTATGCACATGCAGAAGAATGTCTTTGAGAGTCTCATTGCTACCTTGATGGACACAGGCAAGTCAAAGGATGGTCTGAAAGCACGAAAAGACATGGTGTAGCTAAACGTGATGCCACAGTTTCACCCGGTACCTGAGGCTAATGGAAAATACACTCTGCCCGTGGCGTGCTTCAACCTAACACCAGACGAGAAGAGAGCTATATGCACTTTCCTGAGAGGGATCAAAGTCCCGACTGGGTTTTCAGCAAATGTGAAGAAGCTAGTGTCGATGAAGGACTTGTCAATAACACACTACAAGGCTCACGATTGCCATGTGATGCTGACAATATTTCTACATATTGCAATCAGGGCTATAAAGCCAGAGTTCTTGAAAATGGCCATCACCCGCATGTGCTACTTCTTTTCGAAGATCTCACAGAAGACGATTGGCAAGCAAGAGCTGAGTGACCTACATGAATTTGTGGTGGAGACACAAAACCAACTGGAGATGTGTTTACCTCCTGCTTTTTTTTTATATAATGCCACATCTCATGATTCACATGGTTCATCAAATACAGGCGCTTGGCCCTTGCTACTTGCATGAAATATGGTCCTATGAGCGGTTCATGTCGGTTCTAAGTCGATACGTGCATAATCGAGCATACCCAGAGGGCTCTATGATAGAGGGTTACAGTACTGAAGAAGTCGTCGAGTGCTGTCAAGAGTACCTACAAGTACAGAAAGGGATTGGTAAACCCGATTCTCATCACAAGGGTAGGCTAGCTGGGAAGGGCACCAGTGGTAGAAAAGTGTTCATCGACCATGGTTACAAAGAGGTGAGTCAGGCGCATTACAGTGTCTTGCAAAGTACACAACTGATGCAACCGTATATTGATGAACACTTGGCTATCATTATGGCGGAGAGAAATGGTCGTTCGGATGATTGGGTCATGAAACAACACAAGCAACGACTAACTATATGGTTGAAGGACCAAAACATACCGCCTGGAGAAACCATAGACTCTATTACCATCAATAGGTTGGAGGAGGGGCCATCGAGACAAGTGACATCTTAGAATGCTTATGACATCAATGGGTATACACACTATACCTACACAAAGGATAGTAAATATGTGAACCAAAACAGTGGCGTTCGAATAGAGGCACTCGATGGATTAGGGTGAAAGATCCAATACTTTGGCATCATTGAAGATATATGAGAACTTGACTATGGAAGGGATATAACGGTGGCCGTGTTTCGATGCCGCTGGATCAAACAAAACCAACTGAACGAGATCGGATTGAGAGTCCTGGACCTCGAGAATCTAGGCTACCAAGATGACCCTTGGGTGCTCGCTTCACGTGTCGCACAAGTTTTCTATATGTCTGACCCACAAAGTAACCTCCCCCGAAGAAGAAGACAAAGCACGTGGTTGCCTCCGAAAAACAGCACATTATTGGAGTTGATGGCGTGGACGATGTTGAAGCTTACAATAACTACGATGAGATGCCGCTATTCACAGACTTTCCTAAGAAGATCAGTGTTGTGGAAAAGAACCTCCCCAAAGATATATTGTCATGGGAACGAAAAGGTGTCAAGGGGAAAGTCGTTACACTGGGCTAGCTAGTTGTTGAACGTGGAGTGTTTGTGTAAGTGTGTGTTTGTAAGACTTTATTTATGCATGCGTGTGAGACTATATATTTATGTACGTGTGTAAGACTACATATTTTTATATGTGTGTGAGACTACATTTATGCATATGTGTGAGACTACCCTTTGCAACATCCAGATGACTCTATTTGAACATCCACTCTATTACTACTAAAATTTTATAAAATCACTTAACACTTTATGAAATGAAGAAATGACCAAAATAAAAGTAGGAGATCTTGATGAGTTATACAACTCTTATATTCATCACCTTTACAGCTGAAATCATTTAGTGTTTAAAAATCAGGTTTGAAGCTGTCATTTTCTGAAATTTAAAATTTGAATTGTTCAAAATTAGTGACAAAGATAGATGACTAGATTAAAATGATAGAGCATAATTTTAGAAAATTTTAGGGAAAAAACCAGCACATTTGGAGTTAGTATGAAGGAGAAAAACTAGTTACAAGTTTCAGCCACAGATTAAAAAGAAAAATCACACTTGTTCATCATTGATCATCATGAACAGCTGTGATTTTTCTTTTTAATCTATGGGTAAAATTTGTAACTAGTTTTTCTCCCTCATACTAACTCCAAATGTGATGATTTTTTTTCCTAAAATTTTCTAAAATCTTGCCCTATCAAGTTAGTGTGTTGATTTGGTCATTCTTTTCATTTGACAAAGTTTGAGCACTTCAAATTTTTAAATTTAAAAAAATGACAAGTTCGAACGAGATTTTCAACCATTAAATGATTTCAGCTGAAAAAATGATGAATACCAAAGTTGTATAACTCATCAAGATCTACAACTTTTATTTTGATCATTTCTTCATCTGATAAAGTGATAGTAAACATTGTTCACAAATCAACATGTTTCTCATATAGTTCATGAAACTATGAGTCATATGTGAATTTATGAACAATGTTTACTAATACTTTGTCACATGAAGAAGTGACCAAAATAAAAGTTATCGATAGTGAGGAGTTCAACAACTTTTATGTTTACGACTTTTATTGTTGAAATCATTTAAGGTTTCAAAATCTTGTTTGAAGTTGCCATTTAGTGAAATTCAAAATTTCAACTGTTCAAATTTGATCAAACGAAAATATGATCAAAATAAAGTTGTACATATTGATGAGTTCTACAACTTTGGTATTCATAAGTTTTTCATCTGAAATCATTTACTCTTTCAAAATATTATTTCAAGTTCAAATTGTTTGAATTTCAAAATTTGAATCGTTCAAACAAAGTCACATGACAAGATGACCAAAATAAAAGTTGTACATGTTGATGAGTTATACAACTTTTATGTTTACAACATTTTCATTTTATTTAATTTAATGTCATAAAATTGTAGTCAAAGTTTTAAAATTTAAATTTTTAATTTTTTGTTTTTTTTGTTTTCTATATTGTTTTGACTACAATTGTTTATATATATATTTCTTCATATATAGATTAATACAAAATATTATATTTATGCATATACACAAATTGTTTTATATTACTTTGTGTTTTTATGATATTAAAATATAGAATTTATAATTTCAAAAATAGAAACTATTTGTAGGGGCGGCTCGATCAGGAACCGCCCCTACAAATGTAGGGGCGGCTGGATCAGGAACCGCCCCTACATATGTATTTGTAGGGGCGGCTGTATCGGGAACCGCCCCTACAAATCATCCCAACTATATATACAAGGCCGCACACGGGAGTTGCCTGTTGGGCGCTCTCTTCTTCTCCGACGCCGTCAGGCTGCCTCCCGGACCTGTCCCGACACCTGCCCCGTGCGCCCCCTCCCCGCACCCGCTCCCTCACCATCCTCCACTGTGCGCCGGGTCGCCCCTCGCCGCAGTCGTTCCCTCGCGGCGCAACCGCGCCCACATTCCCCATGTCGTCGACCGTCCGTCGCCCCTCGCCGCCGTCCGGCCCTCTCTCGGCGGCCCCCCTACAGATCCGGCCTTCGCTGAACTCGGAGAAGCCGCGGCACCTTCACGGTAGCCCAAAACGCCCCGGATCCGAGCAGCTCCGCATCCTCTTCGGTGGTTCACAGTCCTAGCGGCCGGATCCAGTTTGCCAAGGTTCGTTTCTTCCCTTTTCTACCCTACCTACTGTTCCCTTGATGCAAAAGTGAGTCGCATAACAGGTACTACATCACGAAAGGCTTGCATTTGACTATTTGTGCTCAAGTATTGCTGCTTGCAATGGAAACCTCAACTCTGCATATCATTCCTTCCTTTGAAAAGTGTCTGCCCCAAAAAACTAATTGTTATGAAACCTAAGCACTGCAATCTTATACTACGGTCAATGTTATTCTTGCATAAATTTATTGTGGTTCAATATCTTGTAGATTCTAACTGGTTGGATAAGAAGATACTAGTTTTTAATTTACTGTTCTGAGACCTACTTTTGTGGCCAGACTGGTAAACATCCAAAGTCAAGATAGCTTATATATTTGTAAACCTTGAAATCAGAACACGACGGTCAATAGGGACAAGACCATTGCCACAATGTCACCATACAGGTTGTCCACAGGTTAAGCTCATCGGGAGAACATAGCTGACATTGTCAAAGAATAACAGAAAATTAGTTTTGACTTGGCTTTAGTTCTAATATTAATTACATCTGGAGTATGGTGTTTGTTTATCTGGATTTTGTATTCATCAGCAAAGCTCAAGTTATCACAGAACTGAGTTTTGTCTCACATGTCCGAGACACTTCATCAGTCATCAGTATTGTTTGTACTTGAGTTCCTGTCTGAATGTTTGCCTAGCACTTAGGGTCGGAGATCAAACCATGACACTTTTATTAAATTGTATGTCTTGTTGCAACCCCACGGACATGTTCACAGCTAGCAGTTTACAGAAAAAAACTTCAAGTACATGTGAAACACTGCTGCTTGATGTGTCGTCTTATTTTTGTGTGTGCGCTACATAGCCAACCAGCTAGCCGGTATATATGTTCGTCCGACTGACCGACCTCACCGCCGGCACACATACCTTTCCCATGACACTTATAGTTTCAATTTCATTACTGAGCAATCAATCTTATATATTACATTATGACATCTGTAAAACGATTCTTCTATGATTCATCCGTATTGATCATGGATCATATGCTGCATTATTGGCCAATACACTCTCAGTTTGATTGCTCTTTTAGGTTCATTTCCTCACTCTTTCTTAGACATTAGATGAAATAGATAGCCTGTCCTACTGTTGTAATTAATGTGCTGCTATTCTATTCTCTCAAGTCCTACTGTTGAGGGTGGTAGTTTAGCCTGTTTTTTATGCTCTTTGTTTTTGCTGATTTGGATGCGCTTCTTTTTGGGATCGACCCAGCATGGCCGTCTGCATTGTCTTATTATGAATAGATATCCTGTCCCCGAGGTAAATAGAAACTGACACTATACTCAATATGACCACTAAAATATATACTTAGGGTGAATCTAGTATATATCGTTGCTGGAGCATTGCTAACACAATTCATTGAGTACAACTAGCTGCAGTTCATTGAGTTTACATTTGGTTTATTTATTTGCAACTCAGATTACAGTGGTTCATTGAGTTTCAGAAAATTTGTAGTAGCTAGCTGAGTTTAGTGTGGTTTTCATTTCCTGTGCAATGTCATTTTCATGATACAACAATCTACCTTTATAATTTGTTCCATGCTTAGCTGTTGTGTTTTTTTGTAGCTGTTTGTTTCTTATATTAGTCTCTTTTTAGCTTGAACCGGATGGATGCTTGGCCCGTTGGTGGATGGTTAGCTGTAGGTTAGTTTGATATCAATGTTTGAGTGGTTAGTAATTGAGCCTTTCAGTTTTAAATATTTGAGAAGTGAATAAAATAAGTTTCTACTACTACTGCTGGCTGGCTACTCTACTACTATACTGTCCTCCTGCTCTACTACTATACTGTCCTCCTGCTCTTCTACTACTATACTGTACTACTCTACTACTCTACTACTACTACTACTATACTACTATACTGTCCTCCTGCCTTTCAGTTTTAAATATTTGAGAAGTGAATAAAATAAGTTTTAAATATTTGTTTTCCCTTGCTGCTGGCTGCTACTCTACTACTATACTGTCCTCCTGCTCTTCTCCTACTACTCTACCACTCCTCTTCTACTTCTACTCTCCTCTACTCCACTCTACTCCTCTCCTCTCCTAAGCAGTTGTTGCTTTTTTTGCTACTTCTACTACTTCCTTACTACTACTGTTTACTACTTCTACTTCTGTCTTCTATCAACTACTTGTACTTCTGTCAACTACTTATACTACTTCCCTACTACTACTGTCTACTACTTCTGATTGTCCGGTCTGTCTATCAGGTTTGGAAGATATTAAGCATATGATGTTCATGTGTGATTGAGCAAAGTCAGTATGGCAGCTGTTGCTTTTTTTGGGAAGCAGCACCTGCTTTTTTTGTCAAATCTCCCCTCTTCTCTATTTTTGCCACCTTTTCTATCCTCTATGTTTGGGAAGCAGCAGCTGCTTTTTTACACCTTTTTCTCTCTATGTTTGTTAAGCAGCTGTTGCTTTTTTGCCAAATCTCCCCTCTCCTCTCCTCTCCTTTGTTTTGCCGATGATGAAATTGTCCAAGTCCATACATTATATGGAATATGAGCTGATGATCAAGAACTTGTGAGGAACTTGGCATCATTAGCAGCCGCCCCTACATTACCTTCTCCTCTCTTCTCTGTTATGATGCCTTGATGCTCCAAGTTCAAGATCAGATGATGTTTGACATGTTTCTGAGGCCTCTACCATGCTACTTCTCGTTTTTTTATATATTGTTATTTTATAGGACTACTTTGGTTTATAGACCTTTTTATTTCTTATACCTTCTCGCGTACCTAAAGCACACTTTCTTGCATCTATTAGAACAAAGCGCGAAATAATGTCCGGAGGCATTGGAGCTCAGTGCCCGTAACACTGAGCTGGCGAAGAGGAACAAACATCACCATCATCTAGGCCCCGGCGGCTACTATGCCAAGGAAGAGCAGTTTAGGAAGATGGACGAAGAGGCCGCAGCTGCTGAGAATATCGATGTGACGAATCTGAAGGTACGCTCAAGGAACTAGATATATGCGAGGAGTACAGAAATATCCGACAGTAATCTTAAGTTTGATAAGCCAGAGACCCAAGACGCGGTATCAAGGATACTTAAATATGCTGAAGACAAGGAGAAGGGCTCCTTCAATCCTTCCAGAGAGAGGGACGAGCTTAGCCTTGGCTTGGGAAACAAGGAGAACATAGGCCACACCAGGGGGCTAGGGAAAAGGATGACCTGGAAGCAAGGATTCGAAGAGGACAGGCACATGTACAAGAAACATGGCCGAGACCGGGAGACTAGTCTTGAGCTCCAAGTGAAGGCTCTAGTTGCGAAGGCGCTGGAGGAGCAAGGACTGTCTATGGAGCCACGGATGTTAGTGACGCCGCCGGGAGAACTGGCATTAGTTGGCAGCCCTCCGAAAGTTCCTAGCAGCCACGGTTCCACTGCAGCCTCAACCCCCGTCGATCGCATATGGGAACCAACTAGTTGCACCTTGGTGTTTCTAAGCGGCCGACAGAACACTGTGATGGAGGTGGCAACGGGTGTGGCACATCCTCCCGGTGGCTTACACCACAATAATAAGATACCGTCGGACTACACTAGGGTCGAGGGGCATACTATGAAGCCCGAGTTCATGCAGTGGAGGATAGACTATGCAACTCCCGAGGGGCTGGTGTTACTCGGAGATGTTATTGGGTAGTTCATCCTCTAGCACAAACGGGACATTATATTGACTACTTCTTCGCCGCCTCCCCCTCTCCCAAATTTGGAGCGAGTTGTTGAGGTTGGGGAGATATTTTCACCGTCTCGTGACCACCACGTACCTAAGATGCCACATTCTTCCTCGTCTCCTAGCGAGCATGTGCCTGATGAGATGCCACAACCTTCTCCAGCTCGTACCAAGCAAGTGCATGATGAGATGCCACAGTATTCTCAACAAGCACAACCGATATATGAACAACGAGTGCCTCCTGAAGAAGGTGATGCACAAGAAGACAAGGATGTGCCTGAATGGGAACTTCGAAAGAAGATTCCAATCAACATAAGGCCAGTTTATGTTCTGGTGAAAGATGCCTCGTCGGTGTCCAAGTGGTATTCACATGACCAGTTCAAGCCTGAGAACCAAGTTAAACAAGTCCCAGAATGAGGTTCTGAGGAGGCCGTAACTAGCAAACTCCACCAAATTGCAAAGCAGTATCTAAATGTTGATGACATCAAATGGTCAAAGGATTGCCCGAAAACATATGAAAGAGGCAAGCCCTTTATACCAAACCGGGACATCCGGCGCCTACCACTTGGAATGAGAAGGTTCCATGATTGGTACTTGCGTGTTCTCCCAACGAGCATAGATCTCGTACAAGCATGCTTCCCCACCGGCACATTTGGAAGCCCAGCCAGGAAAATTGTCTTTGACTTCAATGACATGCACACATGCTTTCACATGGGAGAAATGGAGATGAATCTAATTCGCACGTGGTGCTTGTAAGTCTTTGTCCTCCCGATATGATATGAATGTAATCTTTGAATTTTGTTGTAACTAACCAATGCCGTGATCTGTAGAATGCAAGTGCACATTGTCAAACAAATGCCAAGTCTGAAAGCCGGGTATGTAGACCCTCAAGCTATAGCCCAACCAAATTTTAATTACCCTAAACAGTGGACAGTGGATGCCAAAGAGCTAGCTGCTGCAAAGACTCTTTGGGAGAAAGAGCGCATCTGTACGGCGAAACTAAAGGAAGAGTCCCTTAAGGTTGCGGCATACATTGCTCTGGCTTTCAAAAATCTACAACAACACTCTACTATATGGCTACCATACAACTTCGAGTAAGTTCAACTATATACTTAAAGCTTTGTTCAATATATTTTATTCGATGCAAAAGAGCTTATCTAGTTCTATGATTAAATCCATACAGCAACCACTGGATTTGTATAGCCGTCGATGTCGGGAGGAGCATGGCATGGGTCTTTGATTCAATAGATAAGGACCCGGTGACATACAAAGACTTCATATCGATTCTCAAGACGTATACATATCGACAATCCTCATTAGCTTATATGTTTGTATACATACTTGTAACGTTCACTTATGGATACTAACAAGTTGTATTTGCTAAAATAATTTGAACAGGGCATTTAGGTTCTATGTCACTCATCATCACGGAAGCATGATCCAGCGAGGAAGGAAAAGCTGGCTATCAAAACACTATGTGAGGTAAGTGTAACTTACTTCTTCAGTACTCCGTTACATGGCTGTCAAAAGCATTACCTAACATTTTCATATGCAAAACACACAGTGCCCCAAGTAGAGGCCTAGGAGTGTACACTGTGGATACTATATATGTTCTATGATGAGTAACACCAGTGCCTACAGGAGACACCCCTTAAGGGTAAGTTTGAACCTCTTCATCAGTAGTATAAAAACTTCGTACATGGTATGAAATACTAAACCGAAACTTGTTCTCTTGTAGTGGAGAGAAGAGAAAGGAATGAAAAAAAGACCCATACAAGGATGACCAACTCTTAGAGCTCGTCGGCGACCTTTGTAACTTCAAATTGGACCAGATTGTACACGCCAAAGGCGCCTACCATGACCGAGAGTCTGACTTAGGTAGAAATCCTCAGTACCAACACCTTCGTGAGACTAAAAGGCTAGCTCTAAGACGTTGATAACAATGTTTATGGAATTTGTATATTAAATGATGGATTGTATATATCCTTACGAATTGGACTTGTAATTATAGTTTATATAATACTATTGTGCTGGTAGTCGCGTTCGGAACGTTGGTCGCGGGGCGTTCGGCAACGCGAACGCGGTTCGGAACGTTAGTCGCGGGGCGTTCGGCAACGCGAACGCTAGATGGAATACGCGGAAACATACAGTTCTGGTCGAATTTGAATTGTAAATTTGAATTTTTTTTTACGGGAAAACATACTGTAGGGGCGGTTCTAGATTGAACCACCCCTACAAACAGGTATTATAGAGGCGGCTAGCACTACAGCCGCCCCTGTAGGGGCGGTTGGTGATTGAGCCGGTAGGGGCGGTTCGTAATACCAGCCGCCTCTACAAATCGATTTATAGGGGCGGCTCAATCACCAACCGCCCCTACAAATCGATTTGTAGGGACGGCCTGGGAACCGCCTCTACAAATGCATGATTTGTAGAGACGGTTCGGTAGGGGCGGCTGGTCAAACCGCCCCTACAAAGGGTTACCAGCCGCCCCTAAAAATGCTTTGTGTAGTAGTGAGAATCACTTTCTAGACACAAGGGGTGAAGTGAGCTAAGTGTAGGGTTTAATTATTGTAAAGAATTTTAGAATTAGTCTAATTCACCTCCTCTTGGGCATCTTGATCCTTTTAGTTTCCATATTAAAAGACATTTGGGCCGTCCGTCGACCCATACACACCTGTCTCCAATTAATTCATTTTTTTAAGAAAAAAAACAGATCTACACAACATTGATGAAGTTCGTGAAACTTGTGGCTATTGTACAGATTCCACACTCTGTATCAACATCTGTACCTGTCCACATTCCACACACTGGCATTTTTCACTAGTTTTGTGCAACAGTAGATTCAACAGGTCATAATGCCACGTAAAGGCATACAGAAACAATGGAGCTGCATAATGACGTCTTTCCACAACTTCGTCTGGGAAACTCTGGCCTGAGAATTAATCTGTGAAGAAAACGACGAAACAGCATTATTAGTTCATTTCATTCTCAGTATAAAAAAACTGAAATTCAAAACTTCAAATTCCCCTTTGTGTAGTGATTTTATCATAGTATGTTCAATTAAGATACTACCTCGGTCCCAAAAAAAATTAATTCCTACAATCACCTAAAGTCAAACCATCTTAAATTTGACGTCCTAAAATAAATTAATTCCTAAAATCACCTAAAGTCAAACTATCTTAAGCACCAAATATTTCATGAGGTATATAGTGATATTAATTTGGTGTCATAATACTAATGTTTTTTTATAGATTCGGTCAAAGTTAAAATAGTTTGACTTAAAACAACTGTAGAAGTTGTTGGGACGGAGGTAGTATACACCATATATGGACCATAAAGAAGGGGATCATTGGAATGGGAGATAATTGTGGAACTATAATTGCAAATTTGGTACTACCTCCCTCATGGAGTGTCATTTTTGTTTTGTCCTCGGTCAAACAATCCTACATTTAATTAAGTTTATACAAAAAATACAAATGTTTATAATATCAAATAAATATTACTAAGTTTATCATGACATTTCATAGTAAATCTATTTGGTGCTAGAAATGTTGACAATCTTTTCTATAAACTTGGTCAAACATAAGATCTTTTGACTTAGGACAAAACCAAAATGTCACACTCATCAATAAATCAAGACAACTCCTTTTTGGAAGGTGCACATGCATATCATGCCCCGACCTTCATAATCTTTGATTAACGCCGAAAGTTTTGTAGATTATACGATACAAGATTAGTACCTTAGATCAAATTTAAAGTATGGTGTGATGCTTTTTTTTCTTTGGTCATGACCCGCTGCGTCCACACACAGTGGTGCCCGATTCCAGGCTGGGAGGATGGAAGGCAGGAAGGAGTTGTTGTGGAGCCACGCATTTTCAAAGCGGAAGATGTTGGAGCGTGGTATGGCAGTGGACATGGTTAGCAAGACCGGGGTGTGATCGGACGTTGGCCGCGGTATGGAAGTAAGGGAGGAGTCTGGGAAGGATTGGCAATGTTCAAGGTTAGCAAAAGCCCTGTCCAAACGTGCCAGGACCGGGTTGGCTCTTTGGTTGGACCAGGTAAAGCGGCAATCAAAAAGCGGGAATTCCGAGACAGCAATATTTTGAATGGTGTCATTGAAGGTTGTCGCTAATTGAAGGTTGAAGTTGGAGTTGTTTTTGTCTTCTTGGCTGCAGATAAGGTTGAAATCACCAATTAGGACCCACGGACCATTAATTAGTGGAACCAAATCGGTGATTTCAGAGAGGAAGGAGGCAGTATGACGTTGGTCTGAAGGCGCGTACACGTTAGTGACGGTGATGGATAAGTCAGACATTGTTGAGAGGAAGGCAGTTTGTAAGAGTGTAGGGCCGCTGGATGGTGTTTGTGATGCAGTTACTATCCCAAGCAGTAATAATTCCACCTCTAGCACCGTTTGACGGATGCAAGGTATAATTATTTGACAGTTTGGTGTGTAGGAAGGTTTTCGCTTTGAAGGAGCTGAAATCTTGCAGGTTTGATTATTGAAGACAAGCAATATCTGGATTTGCAGAAAGTAAAGCATTTCGAACGGTAGCTCATTTTTCCGTGTCGCCTAAACCGCGAACGTTCCAAGAAAGAACCGACAAGCCACGGGAATGGTTCCTATTCATCGAAAGTTACAAAACACCCTGAAAAGAGGAAAGGAAAACGACCCAAGATTGACACAACCTGAAATTAGACTGAAGTGACAAAACTGGTATTGGCAACGAAGAGCAGGTCCACATGTGGGATACCAGCCAGGAAAGATAAGACAAGTAACAAGGTTCAACCGATTACGGATACAAAAGGGGTAGAACAGGCATGCAGGAAGACACATGCCAAAACTAATCGAAAAGGGGTCACTCATTGAGCCACATCATTCTCCACACCGGGGGTGTCGGAGGGACTTGCAGCTGACCTTAGCAGAAAGAACGAGCTTGTGCAGTTCTGAAACGCCGACCGGAAGCTTGCTACGGGACAGGACGTTGCGTTTGTTCACCTGTTTCTTGAGGCCAGCAGAGCAGAGCCTTGCGTTTGATCGCCTGGCTAGCAGTGTCAACAAAGGATCCTTTAGTTTTTGCAGCTAAGCGGGCACTCTGATGCTGGGTTCTTGGGAGAACATGGTTCTTGGGGCGTCGAGGCTTGCGGGAGGGAGAAGGTAGGACCGGCTGCAGCAAATCAGTAGAGGTAGATGAGCAAAAACAGTAGCAAGGCCAAGGACCTGCAGCAAAAACAGAAACTTCCCTCATCTGCAACTGCAATGCAAGTGTCCCAGAGCAACGGTCTGTTCTGCAGGAGGCTACATCCATGAGATCATAGATTATTAGATTCGTTGGCTATTCTTTGCGAGTCAAGGAATTACTGTTACTATTATAATCAGAGTTCACGAAGCAGGAGGAGATTTATTGATGAAGCACCGTTTATTTATAATCAGTTTCATTGGTGCCTTTATTATTGGTTTTATTATATATACACAGCTTGTGATAAGCTAAGCACATGCATCTCTGTGATGTGACTCTGATGTAGTCGCGGCAAATATGCATGTTTTGGTGCGGAGTTTGGATTGGTGGTTTCTCTTGCTATGCTGCTGAATGAAAAAGCTGTGTAGGATGCCTTTGCGCTTGCATGTGGACTCAAAAAGCTGAACATGGATGCGGCAGGCAGGAGGCTGCTTCTGCTTCCAATGGGTTTCCTTCCATTGCAACGACACGAGTAATAATTCCCATGGGTTTCCTGTGCAGGCCGCCTCCAATGCAACCGCCATGGTTGCCGGGCCTAATATAAAGTCATAAGAATGCGGCCCATTTCTCTTGAAGAAAAAAATATATAAATTCCTTACCGGGCCCCTTGCTCCGCGGGTGTCGACGACCATGCCTGGCACGCCAAATAATAATTGGGAGCCCCCGTTGAGGGGATGCACATGTTACGCTAACTAGGCATGTTCGACTTACCCCATATTCGGCTTGTTTGACTTCTTTTTTTAGCCGGAACAGTATTTTTCTCTCACAATAATTCAGCCGGAACAGTGTTTTTCAGCCAGTTTCAGTCAAAATTCTGCCAGCCGAACGGGCCTAGCTTGCTAGATCGTTTTAAATTTCTCTATATGGATGCTTTAAGTGGTCGATGTAAAAGAAATCTTGTTTTTGAAGGATGTAAAAGAAATTTAGCATATATCATAGCAAGAAATGATATAATCATGAGCAATATGATATGATCGCTACACATCTCTAACTAGTCCCATATTCATAGCAAGAATCAAGTCCATTCCTCCTATGCGGGGCATTAAAAGACAAAACCTAGACAAAATGGCTACAGGTGGTAGGCGAGGCGGTGCAACTCTACCTAACGCCTCCATCCTCTTTTTAGAAAAGGCGAGGCCTACACACACGAGTTGAAAAATGGACTACTTGTCCTAGCTTATATATTTGCATAAAAAGAACTCAACATTTCCTATTCGTTCTATTGTTTTAATGCACTTGTTGCAAAATCTAAAATACCATAAGATGTAAGAGCATCTCCAAGAGTTTCCAAAACCCACTCCCAATGTTTTTTTGCAAGATTGAATAAAACTGCTCTCCAACAACAACTCCTAATCTTTCCGCACTTGGGAAAATCAACCAAATCACGGGGAAATATACAAGCGCGTATCGACCGGGCAATCTAGAGGTGGTAGGACGGGTTTTCAATGCAAATGTGTAAGAGAGAAAGAAAATATAAAAGTGGCTAGGGTGATTTGGAAATGGTCCGTGTGGGGTTCCTGATGCAAAATTGTATTCTATATTTTAGGAGCGAGGTTTTATAAAATATTGGAGAAATTAAACTTAACAAATGTGCTCCCAACTTTTTTTATCTACTTGGAAAACTCATTGATTTACCAATTGCTTTTTTAGGAACTATATTGGAGATGCTCTGACTTCATGCAAAACACGCGGTGTAAGCCTAGTACGTAATACCTTTAGCTCTTGAACTTTATGGATTCATTTCCTGTGTACGATGTATTAACTTTATATGTCGGTACTTACTTCTAAGATGAACAATTCTCTATTCTAATTTTTCCTAGGATTCTTCTAATTAATATGAAACCTTTATAATAACAATACATTAACTTTATATGGTGGTATTATTGGTTCACTAGCGGGCTCTTACTTCACTGGAGCACCCTACCACTATATCATACACTAGCATGTGGCAAGCGTAGGATGCTATCCTTTTATATTATTAATTTTTACGAATCTTGTGTTGAAAATTTCGATGTCTAAATGAGTTTAGATGAAACTAGCTTGAACCGCAGAGCTTTAGATCTTGTTGAGCACTGTAACTTTGGTACAGAGCAGGTCTCCATTCGAAGTCGTTTGAAAAATTTCGATTAATCTAAGGATTCAAAACATATGGCACGTTCACTTCGTTGAAAAAGCAAGCCGAAACACTGTTTCGACTGATTTGTTGTGAGAAAAAAATATTGCTCCGGCTAAAAAAATAAACTGAAAAAGACGGATTAGAAGAGAAGCAAAAGGACCATACTTGGGACTAAAAAAAAGCTGAACATGTGACCCCCAGACGGATGCTTTTGCATTTGCATGGACTCAAAAAGCTGAACATGGATGCCGCAGGCTCAGGCAGGTGAGTCAAGCAACGCATATGATCGGAGTAGTAATAAAAATAAAAATAGAACATGAGGAGGGATTCCTACGGTGGTTTTGGGTGACCTGGGGTGATCGAGCCCACGCGACAGTCCCTTGGCCATCAATCAAAATCGCTGGCAGCGTGGCATACGCGACTCCTAAGAGATTTTTGTGTCGATAGCAGTCAGCCAAGGCTCCACGTCCCTCCATCAATTGTTTTGATGAACAATTGATAGCAGTCAGTCAAGGGTGGCTGGCTGCCGGCTATGTGACCTTGTCCCCCTGGCCCTTCATTATTGCCGACGTCGACGCGACCACAGGCACAGGACGAGCACGAGAGAGCGGCGTGCTACCAAACCATTCTACGAGTAGATGGCGTAGGCGACAAAATATAGGTCATAATAAGTGCACGGGCCCGCGATCGAGGGCAGCAATAATTCCGAGTGGTTAGTTAGGCCCCGTTTAGTTCTAAGTCAAAAACCAAAAATTTTCAAGATTCCTCGTTATATCAAATCTTGCGGTACATGTATGGAGTACTAAATGTAGACGAAAAAAAAACTAATTACACAGTTAGCCGAGAAATCGTGAGACGAATCTTTTAAGCCTAAATAGTCTATAATTGAACAATTTTTACCAAATAAAAACGAAAGTGCTACAGTAGCCAAAAGCCAAAAAAATTTCGGAACTAAACGGGGCCTTACATGTTCTTTTCGGGAGGGAATCGTCGAAAGGAGATTTCTCATGCTTTCACTACATAGGAGTACGAGTTACCAAAGAGAGGTCTCACCTTGCCCACACCCTACCATTGTGTTCTCGACAACTCTACTGAGCGCTCGCTCCAATGGCTGAACTAGCGGCCAGCCTGGCGGTCGCCCCGCTGGTGTCCCTGCTGAAGGAGAAGGTGTTTGTCCAGCCCGCTCCTGGACCAGTACAACGTGATGGAGAGCAGGGAGAAGCACCACAAGACCCTCATGTGCTGGCTGCCTTCCATCCTCGACATCATTGGCGACGCCGAATTTCAAAAAAAAACATTAAGATTTATAATGTCAAATTAGTATTATTAGATTATGTTGAAACTAGTGGTTTCAATCTGCGTGGCGGAGACCGAGGCCTCCGCCCGTCGGACGATCGGCCTCGGGTGGAGGCTCGGGATACGAACGATAAGGGGGAGAGTGGTGAGTAAGGGAATGACACGGAAAACTAGGTTTCATTAACTCGTTCATCAACAAACCTCCACGGTTACAAGTGTCCCCTATTTATATGATTCAACTACCACATAACATAATTTATTACAATGCCCCTCAATTGCTACAGTATATTCCTGGAATATTCTGCCGCTAGCCTCTTGTTCGCGGGGCAATCCTGCCATACCGTCTCCAAGTAATGGGCTTCCATGAGTAGTCGACCCACTGTAGCTTGGTCTTCGGCCCAAAGGCCTGGGTCCCCGGCGCTGGCCTTCATCTCCCGGGGCGCGCCGCTGCCTCGGCGGGTCTCCGCCGGACGGTTGGAGATGTTATCCGCAGGTCTCCGCCCGGCCGCACGGGGGCCATAGTTCTCGCCGCTGGCCTACGCGTTCAGGGGCGCGTCGTTACCTTGGAGAATCTTCGACGGTCCGGGCGGAGGCATCACCCGCAGGTCTCCGCCCGGCCGCTGGCCTCCGCCTTCAGGGGCGCGCCGTCGCCTTGGAGAGTCTCCGCCGGTCCGGGCGGAGACATCATCCGTAGGTCTCCGCCCGACCGCGCAGGGGCCATGCTAGCGTGCTTGCGCGGACCGCGAGCGCCCGCGCTTGAGTACCTGCGCACACTTAGGCAAGATCGTTTGTTTGATTAGTTTAGAGATAAGGCGGCCTCCGCCCGTAATACCGGAGACACCCGCCTGAGCGGTCGGCGGGATGCGTGCCTGGCCTTGGCGGAGTCCACGATGAAAAGGAGATTCAGCACCCCTCGAGCATAGCCGGGAAATTTCCTTTAGTCAGCGCTGGGTCTCCGGCCTAAGACGGTCGAAGACGCCTTGGCGACACCCCGCTGCCGGGGGCCTTCGCCACCCGCCAAAGCCATGTTACAACAGTTCCCCCCTTTTGAGACCATGGTTCGCCAGAGCATGCCGTGAGCTCAAAACGCCTTAGCCGAAGGCGTCCGCGGGGGCGGAGGCCACCTTCGATGTCTTCGAGAGAGGCCCCGCTACTTCCCCCCTGGCCCGCTCTGGCGTAGCCGTTGGTCTCGTCGAGAGTAGCCATTGGGCGTCAAATCTAGCCGTTGCCCTACGTTGCGGCCGTTTCCGCTGTGTCAGTGCCCGTTGCATTAACTGCGACTTTTCGGAGGTGACCGTTGTGCAGCGGGCGAATCTTCCGGAGATGACCGTTGTGTGGCGGGAGTCGGACCGCCTACCCGCTGCCTATATAAGGGTGCTTTTGGCGGCGGGGTCCCCCCATACACCGCTCACTCGCTTTCATTGTGTTCGAGAAATCGCTCTCTGCCCTCTTCGCTTTCGCCTCTTGCTGCCCTCGCGCGTTCCGTCTTTCTGTTCGCGTCTCGCGCTTAGGTTGCTGTCACGGTGGCTTTCCTTTCCGCCTCCGCCCAAACTCGCCGGCCCGCCTTCTTCGGACCCTACCGCCACCTTCTCGGCGTTAGGGCCGTCGGCTGGGGTGCACGCTTTGAGGAGTGCATGCTTGCCTCTGCCTCCGCGTTGGAGTTGGAAAAGCTGGTGGAGGAGGATTTGGGGAGTGTCTCTGCGTCTATCGGAGACCTGATCGCCGCGGACTCCGGAGACATGGCGATAAAGTCTTGGGACTTCGGCCCGTCCTCTATTACTGAGGAGGCAATCGCGGAGATGCTGAAGGAGTCATGTTTTCCTTCTTCCAGGGTGAAAATCCCTTCGCTGGGTCAGACTGTTCCGGAGCCGGAGGAAGGATACGCGGTGGTCTTTCGGGACTTCTTCACCTGCGGCCTCCAGTTTCCTTACATTCCCTTCCTTCGCCGGGTGTTGGAGACCTTCAATGTTCAGCTCCATCATCTGACTCCCACTGCTTTCCTAACACTTAGCAAATTCTGCTGGGCGTGCGTCTCTTACGGTGCCGAGCCAGATGTGGACACCTTTTGCACGTACTATGAACTGCAGAAGCAGCCGAAGAAGAAGAAGGAGGTGCGAGATGGCAAGGAGGTGGAAGTGACCTATCAGTACGGTAGTTGCACTTTCATGTCTAAGAGGAACCAAGGCGTGGACCGCCTGGAGATCTCTTTTTGCCAGAAGGGCAAGTGGGACCGCGGCTGGCTCGAGCAATGGTTCTACGTGAAGACTTACGGGGTCCGCAGCACAACTAAGGATGGCGAGGAGGTCTCGGAGTATCCATTGACTTTTTGGATGGAGGAGATGGCGCCACACACGCGCGTGGATCCGCTGGAGGAGGTGTCTCCGACGCGGGAGGCCTGTGATCAGGCTTTTGTGGCAGCGTGCCGCTACTCTGGTGGCCGCAATCTGGTGGAGGAGATCATGGCCTCCAACTACTGGCCCTTGGGCAAAAACAACCCAGCTTTTCAGCTGGAACAGGTCAAGATTCCTGTTTTTGGCCCGGAGGCCGGGATTCCGTTCCCCCGCTTCGGTCGGTCTTTGGGGGAGGGGGTCACGGAGGACGGTTTCGTCTCCAAAGTCGAGGAGGCCGCCATAGGGTTGGTTGGCAAGATTTCCGAGCATGAGTACACGTCTCGGATGGCCGTGGTAGGCACCATGCCGTGGCTCAATCGAGTTTTTGAGGAGGTCGGGATCATCTACCGGGAGCGCAAGGTTCCTGCTGAGGTCCTGGCCTTGATTGAGAAGAAGAAGAAGAAGAAGGCCTACGCAAAGAATGTTACAGCGGAGGCCGAGTCTAAAAAGAGGAAGGGCGCCGTCGGCTCTCGGGCGCCTGTGAAAAAGAAGAAGAAAAGCGAAGCCCTGTTGATCGCGCCGGCCTTGTCTTCTGCTGGCAGTGCGGGCGCTGCCTCCGCCGGCAGCGAAGACGTTGAGAGCTCCTCCGCCCCGTCAGTGGACGCTCGAGTTGCGAGTGGAGGGGATCGCGGCTCTCCCGTAGCTCCGGTGTGCCCGACGAGCGGGGCTGTGAGCGGTGCCGGGCGTCCAGAGACCGGCGTTGTCCTGGCGCACTCCTCGCATGGTGCTACGAGCATCGGCGAACGGCCGGAGGATAGCGCCGCCGAGCCTATGCCTGACGTTCTTGGCGGGCTGTGCTCAAGCTCTAAAGAGGACACGGAAGCCATCCTGCGGCATGTTCCTTCATCCTCTACCACTGTCGCGCCTTCGCCCATACCTGCGGCCGACGTAGGGCGGCTGGAGGCCGCTCTTGCTGAGGAGGCTCCGGCGGCTCGGCCTTCTTCGAGCCCTCCGTCCGCTGGGCCGCTGGCTGAGGAAGTCCGCCCCTTTGGGCCTTCGCCACACGATACGGCGGAGACTTCTGCTTAGAGGGCGCGGCAAGCTGCCCTGCCTGGGCTCTTTATGAGTAAGTTTGTTTGGTGCACATCCTTATGTTTATTGTCTTCGCCCAGTTTATTCCTTTGTGTATTGTGCTAAGTGCCAATACTATGCATCTGCTGCTTTGCAGGTGATGTCATGGCTGGACTTCTCACCCCAGAGGAGCGAGCAGCCGCCGCTGGTGCTAGGTTCGGTCCGGGGCAACCGGGGCTGACGGCGCCGGGTCCGAGTAAGTAAAAATGTTTTCATTTTGATCATCATCTGGCCTGTTTGTGATCTGCCCTCTGACCTAAGCTGTTGTTGTTGTTGCTTTTTTACGTAGGTTCCTACGACACTTCTATCTCAGGTTGGGAGGAGTGTTATCTTGCCGTTCTTGGAGACGTCGGAGGTGGTCTTTGGCTGTTGGTGCGTTTAACGTGAGATTTGCTTTTCTCACCTCATCGTTTCTTGTTTGTTTGTTCTTTTTTGAACAGATCGCTTCAAACAGCGTATGAGGGATATGGATTTCTTCCAGCTTCTTTGCGTTCACCTGGAACACCAGAGCCTGGTGCGTCTCCGGCGGTTTTGCCCCTTTCCTTGTTTTATTATTTTTTGTGTACGCTCGTTTCTAGACTTGTTCTTGATTCCGTTGCTGATCACTTTGGGTTTTTTTTGTCGCAGGGGTATCACACGGGTGTTGTTATGGAAGAGCACTGCACCCGCGAGGTCTTCGACCATGACGCCGCGATCGAAGCGCTCAAGGTGGAAATCGAGCGCCTGGAAGGTGAAAAAGGGAGTCTGTCGGACTCTCTCACGGCTCTCCGCCTGTCTCTGACGGAGAAGGAGCGAGAAAAGGATGGCTTGAGGGTCGATCTCGCCAAGGCCCGGGAGGCAGAGGTTTTGTCCGCCGAGTAGGCCCATAGGGTGAATGAGCTGGCCGAGGGTCTCCGGCGAGAGCTTGCCTCCGAGAAGGAGTCCGCAGCAGCGGTGAGGGAGCAGCTTTCTCTGACGACAAGGCGTTTGGACTTGGTCAAAGGAGTCCTTACTGCGACCGTTAGTCACTACCGGACCACTGTCGCCGAGCTTGGAGGCGAGACCTCCGCTCCTCCGGAAGAAGACAGCGTGTACGCCCTCGCCTCCTGGCTAAAGCGTCATCTTGCGAAGCTCCCTGGTCTGATCAATGGTTGCACGGACTACGGGGCGCTAGCGGGAGTGGCGAACTATGCCAAACTTTTGGCACGCGGCGGGTGTACGCACACCGAAAGTATTCCGGAGAGGGCGCTGCCTAGTCTGGAGGAGCTCGGTGAGACCTCTCTTGGTTTGCGAAAAACCTTGAGAAATTTCATCGGGCACTTTTGGGCTCCATTTGGGAGATCTGCTGCCCAGAAACTAGCGGAGGACAAGAGGGCGAAGGTACTTATAGTCTTTGTAGTCGCCCTTTTTCTTTTTTTTCTTTTTTTTGATGCTGCGGAGGCATTCGTTGCTTTTGCCCCTCACATTCTAGCCTACGTTGCAGGATGCGCAGAAGGGTCTTGCGGGCAGGCCTCCATCGGTTCCGTGCTTGGCAACTGCGGTTGGTGCCTCCGCCGCTGGTGGCGCTCCGGGGGATCTACGATCGGCGGAGGCGGTGGTTGGAGGCCGCAGGCGCCGTGCCCGCCCACGGCTGATGCGAGCTCCGCCCTAGGGACTTCTGCTGCGGCTAATGCGCCGGAGGTCTAGGCTCTTTGTAGCATTTAGTTGTTCTAGTGTGTACCTCGCAGTCCAACTGTGCTTTTGTGAATAAAGTTTATTTTGTTCTGAATGGTTTTGTGGAAAATTTTAACCTTGCGCAGGTTCCGAATCGGGAGCCTGCGCAAGACGTTGCTCCTTTGACTCTCTACAACAACGGTATTTACGTGAGCGGAGAGCTTTGGGAGTATTGGCGTTCGGCCTTCCCCCGTAGCATTGCGCACGACGTATTTGAGTCGGTTAGGTTTGACATAGACGACGAGCGCGCTGGGTTTACTCGCGCGCTCGCTTGGTGCAGACCTCTACCACAGTAGTTAGGATTTTATTTCAAGTTGGTGTCCTATAAGAATGTTTCTCGACGCTTTATGGAATACAAGACAGGTTCACTTTCTTGATTGTTTGTGCGGTGGCTTGAGCCCGTCGTGGTAGTTTACATATCTCGTCTAGTCCCGAGCTCGCGCACCGTTGTCCTTTGCTTGGGCGATCGAGCGCGATACAGAGGTGGTGGCCAGGACCTTCACCCCATTTTTCTTATTCTCTGTGTTTGCTTATGGCCGGGGTAGAAGTCTCCGTAGCTTTTCGACTGGCGGAGGCGTACTTGAAGTCCGCCTGGCGAGGTTTGCCGATTCGTCGTTTGATCCGGCTGGGGGTTTGGCGCAGCTTGTGCAGACGGCGGAGACTCTAGATATTTCTTTAGCTGGGTGTTTTAGCTGTCTGGAGGCGTGGGTCTCCGACGCTGCACACCCGTGGGACATGGTTGATCTTTGGAGATGGTAGGTTAGGTCTTCGGCGTCAGGGGGATGTTACGAGTTTTCGTGCGATATCCCCCTGCTCCCGTAGGCCTTTGCTATTCATCACCGTGCCGTAGGCCCTCTCTCTTTTCCCACTGTCTCCGACTGTCTACCGTTGCCTTTGATTTTACGAGTTTTCGTACAATATCTACGGCCGATTTGGATATCTAAGGAGACCCCTGCCTCCATGGCTATTGCTATGGCTTTTGCCTGCACTATGCCTTGCTCCCCCCCTTGCGCCCTTGCACCTTATGCTGACTGAGTTTCTTAAGGGCACGGGGGGAATCCGTTTTTATAGTGGAGTGGTGGCTTTCGGGTGTTAACATTTTTGTACGTTGTTAGGTGGAACGTATCTTGGCTTTAATGGCCTGTATGTTGCCTGAATTATTCGTTCTCCTTGAGATCTTTGAAGTAAAGAGGCCTGGTGCCGCAGTGGTGGCAGTGTTTTGTCAGGCACTTTCTGTTTTTCCTGTTTCGGATAGCGGAGACCTTTTTCCTAGTTCTGGCACCACAAATTTGTTTCCCCTGACGCTAGGTTTTTTTTTGCTAAGGTCGGAGGCCTGTTCCACCGAGGTTGTTGCCTTGATGCCTGACTTTGGTCAGGTCTTTGTCAAGGGTCGGAGGCCTTTTTGGCCAAAGATTTTTGCCTTGATGCCTGACTTTGGTCACGTCTTTGTCAAGGCGCGAAGGCCTGTTTGGCTATAGAGGTCGTTTCAAATTGCCCTTGCCTATGGCTGGCGCTTTGAAAGGACCTGTGGTTTTTGTTTACCGAATATTGCGGCGCCAGAGCTGGCCGCTTTCGGTTTTGGGTTCTTTGTGGCTTTCTTTTGGGGAATTACCTCTTTATACTTGTAGAGGATTTTTACATTGAGCCTGCCTCGTTAAAAACCTCACCTCCGCTTGGAGTTCCCTTGTGAGGAAAAGAGTGCAGGCTCTTTTACATTTTGTTTTGAATGAAGTAAAAAAAACTAAGGTAAATGCATGTAGGGGCCTCCGCTTATATTTTGCGGAGGTTGCCCTTTGGTACATTGCCTAGATGTAGTATCTGCGAAGGCTGTCAATATTTCATGTGTGGGTTGTCATGACACCTTCGCTGTCGGTCAAGTGAAAAGAACTAGGTCGGCCTGCTGCCGTTGCTGTATATGGGCCTTCCCATTTCGGTTGCAACTTACCGACAAGTTGTGCATTGGGTTTTCTCCTGAGTACGAGGTCTCCATGTTTTATGTCTTTCCTTACCACCTGAGAGTCTCTCCACTTCTTGGTTTGGGACTGATATTTTGCAATGTTGTCGACTGCTTCCAGTCTGGTGGCTTCTATTGTTTCTTTTGCATATTCTTCATCTTGCAACATGAGCGGACTTGTTGTGCGGAGGCTTTCGTGCTTTATTTCTTCTGGCATCATGGCCTCTTCTCCATAAAATAGTTTGAATGGTGTGAATCCTGTTGTTCTTGAGACGGATGTATTGTGTGACCAAATAACTCTAGGTAATTCATCTATCCATTTTCCTTTGCGTAGGCCCAGCAGTGTTTTTGATATTGCTGAAAAGACTATTCTGTTTGCTCTTTCCACTGCTCCATTGGACTCTGGGCGGTATACCGAGGCAAAGGCTAATTTTGTCCCTATGCTTTTGCAGAATTCTTTGAAGTTCTCTAAATCGAATTGTTTTTCATTGTCTACTGTCAAGATCCTTGGTACACCGAATCTGCAAACGATGTTCTGCCAGAAGAACTTTCTGATAGTTTCTGAGGTTATCTTCACCAGCGGCTTTGCCTCTATCCATCTTGTGAAATATTCCACTGCCACTACTGCGAATCTGTTTCCTCCTTGGGATGGAGGTAATGGGCCGACTAGGTCCATCCCCCATCTTTGCAGCGGCCATATCGGAGGTATAAGCTGGGTCTCCGACGATGGTTTTGACTGTCCTGGAGAGAATGTTTGGCATGCTTTGCATGTTCTAACTGTCTGCTCTGCGTCTTGTATGTGTGTTGGCCAATAAAAGTCTTGCCTTATTGTCTTTGCTGATAAAGATCTGGAGCCAATGTGCGACCCGCAAATTCCTGAGTGTATTTCTTGAAGCAACTCTATGCCTTCGCTCTGTGATATGCATTTGAGGAGAGGCTGGACTACTCCTTTCTTATACAGTACGCCATTTACGATTGTGTAATTTCTTGCCCTGGCCTGTATTCTTGCTGCTTTTGCTTCATCTACTTCGGTGGTTTTGCCTTCTAGGAATTCTGTTATCACCTTTCTCCAATCTTCATTTTGCAGGTGTAGTATGGGTTTTAGTGCCTTGGATGTCTCCGCAGTTGCCGGAGACTTCAAGATCTGGTAAAAAGTGTTTGGAGGCAGTGGCAGGTTGTTTGCCGCAGCCTTTGCCAATTCATCTGCCTCTGCATTTTCTGATCTTGGGATGTGCTTCAGGGTGAAACCCTCGAATCTCCACTCCAAATTTCTGACAACGGATAGGTATTTGATGAGTTCTGGCTCTCTTGCTGTGTATTCTTTCTCTACTTGGCCAGCGACCACTTGAGAATCTATTTTGACTGTCAATGTTTTTGCCCTTAGGGCCTTTGCTTTGCTCAGCGCTAAGATTAGGTCTTCGTATTCTGCTATGTTGTTTGTTGATTTGAACTCTAGCCTTACTGCGTATTTCAGTCTGACGCCAAAGTGTGCCGTTAGGACGGCGGAGGCTCCTGCTCTGGCTTGGCCCCAGGCTCCATCCGTGAATGCTATCTAGCCTTGAGTTGTTGGTTGTATCTTGGGCTCTGTCGGAGGTGTCGAATCTGCTACAAAATCAGCTAATGCTTGTGATTTGATTGCTGTTCTGGGGACATATGAGATTCTAAACTGTGATAGCTCTGTAGCCCATTTGCCTATTCTGCCGGAGGCTTCTTTGTTTCTGAGCAAGTTTTGTAGTGGCAGAGATGTTGGAACTGAGATTTCGTGGGCTTGGAAGTAATGCTTTAGTTTTCTTGATGCCATCAGCACTGCGTAGGCAACTTTTTCTACCTCTGTATAGTTTAGTTTGGCTCCGGACAGTGCTTCTGAGATGAAATAAACTGGTTTTTGAGTTTTGCCTGATTCTTTTTCCAGCTCGTGGACTAAGACTGCGCTGACTGCATGGTCGAAGGCCGCCACATACAGCAATAGGTGGTTGTCCGGTTCTAGGACGGAGACTATCAGTGAGTTTGCCAGATACTCTTTCAAGTTATGAAATGCCTCCGACTGCTTGGACCCCCATTCGAAGTTGTCTCTGTCCCTCAGGGCTTGGAAGAAGGGTAGGCTGCGTTCTGCTGATTTTGAGATGAATCTGTTGAGCGCTGCTATTCTTCCCGTTAGCTTTTGTACTTCCTTCTTGTTTTTGGGCTCTGCCATTGCCATTATTGCTCTGGTTTTGTCCGGGTTTGCCTTGATGCCTTCGCTGCTTATGATATAACCGAGCATCTTCCCTTTTGTGACTCCGAATATACATTTCTCTGGGTTGAGGCGGAGGCCAGCTGTCCTGAGGTTGGCGAAGGTCTCCTGTAAGTCGGAGACATGATCATCCTTGTTCTTGCTCATGACCACTATGTCGTCGACATAGGCTATGATGTTTCTATCTAGCTGTGATCCCAAAACCTCCTTTGTCATTCTGGCAAAGGTTGCTCCGGCATTCTTGAGTCCCTCCGGTATTCTGGTGTAGCAGTATGTCCCGAATGGGGTGGTGAAACTTGTCTTGTCTTCGTCTTCTTTTTTCATCGAGATTTGGTGATACCCAGAGAAACAGTTGAGGAGAGAGAACCTCTGGCATCTAGCTGCCTTGTCGACGGAGGCATCTATTCTTGGCAATGGGAAAGGGTCTTTTTTGCAAGCTTTATTCAGATCTGTGAAATCTATGTACATTCTTATTTTGCCATTTTTCTTTGGTACCAAGACTACGTTTGCAAGCCATTCTGAATACTTGACTTTCCTGATCACTTTTGCATCTAGCAGTCTTTGCACCTCCGCCTTTGCTGCCAGGATTCTGTCCTCCGATATTTTTCTCTATTTCTGCTTTCTTGGTCTCATGTTTTCGTTGATATCCAGTTCATGCTGTATGATGTCCCTGCTGACTCCCGAGAGGTCGGAGGCTGACCAGGCGAAGATGTCCTTGTTTTTGACTAGGGTTGCCATGAGCTCTTCCTCTTCTGCCTTGCACAATTTTGAGCTGATTGTTACTTTTCTGTCTAGTAACTCTTTTTCTAGAGGGATCAGCTTTGTCTCTTCTTGACCTGCCATATCTGTTTCTCCTTTGGGCATGTCCGGAGGCTCTAGTTCTTTGTTCGCCGACTCGACTGCATTGATGTTTCTTTGGGCTCTGTAGATAGCTTTCTCTATGTTTCTTGCTTCTTTCTGGCTGCCTTGGACTATGATAATACCATGGAGTGCTGGTATTTTCATGCACGGGTAGGCCATATGCAGGGCTGCGTTGAATTTGGTTGTAAATCCTCTGTCCAAGATGGCATTGTATGGGTAATACAGATCGACGACGTCGAAGGTTATGTACTCGGTTCTGGCATTCGCTTGGGTTCCGAACGACACTGGGAGTGAGATTTTTCCTAATGCTTGTATCTGCTTGCCTCCGAATCCTATTAAAGGGGATTCGGAGGGTTGTAGTTGATTTCTGCTGAGCTTCATTTGGTCGAATGTATTTACGAAGATGATATCTGCTGAACTGCCCGTGTCGACCAGTATTCTGCTTATCTCCCATGCTGCTATGTTTGTCTTGATCACCATTGCATCTGCGTGAGGGTAGCTCTCTAGCTGGAGATCTTCTTCTGTGAAGGTGATTGGGACTCTGGACCAATCTGTGTGTTTCGGCGGGCCTTGGACTACTACATTGTTTACCAGGCGGAGGTGATCTTTTTCTGCTTTTTCGTTTGAAACTCCATTGATGATCCTCCGGCGATTGGCAATATCATGCCTATTGTTGGCAGTGCCCCATGAGGGTTGACTTGGTTTTCTGGGTTTGGCTCGTTTTTTGGTGTTGGGGGTTGGTTGCGTGGTGGTGGCGGAGGCAGTTGCTGCATGTGGTGCTGTGGCTGCGGAGGCTCAAACCTTATTCGGTTTTGCTCCGGTGGGTTTGTTTCGAGGTAGGTTATATGAGGAGATTTTGGGTTTATGTAGGTTAGGCTTGCCTCCGACCTGTAGTTGCCCGCCGGAGGCTGCTGCGAAGGTGATGACCGCCATGCTGGTAGGAAGTTTGGGTAATATGCAGAGGCCAGTGTGGAGGGATGTATTTGGGTTACGTTTAGCGCTGGGTACATTGGGCAGTATTGCTGGTGGCCAGTTGTGTATGTGGTGTTGACCTCTCTTGCGCTTGGCTGTGTCGGAGGTTGGGCAGTCTGCTTGTTCTTCATCCTTTCTTGTGTTTCTTTTGTCTTCGGACAATCTTTGGTGTTGTGTCCTGCGTTTTCGCCGTGAAAGACGCAATATGGCCTGCGTTGTTTCTGGCTTTGGTTTCTGTTCCAGTTTTTGCCTTGGTAACCTTGCCGACCTTGGTTCCTTGTCTGGGTCTCCGGCCATGTTGGCGCTGCCTGTTGCCCTTGCTCGGGGTGGGGTTGACCCTCGATACTAAGCACATGCCCCTGGCCTGGCTTCTGATTTGATACATTCTAGTTCGTATAGGTTTTCTAGGAATTTTTGCTGATGTTTTGTTGTCTATTTTGACCTTGCTCCTCCAGCCTCTTGCGTAGGTCATTGTCTGATCTGCAGTACTTCTCAAACTCGTCATACAACTGCTGAATGGAGGTTGGTTTCTCTCTTGCTAAGTGTGCTGCGAACGGCCCGATTCGGAGGCCTTTGATCGCTGCTTCAATGGCGATCTCGTCTGGGACATCTGGTGCCTTCGCCTTTAGTTGCACGAATTTCCGGAAGTAGTCATGTAGTGTCTCTCCCTGCATTTGCTTGCACTAAAACAAATTTGTGGAAGTTAGCGACTGTGCTGTTAGCCCTTTGAAGTTTGCAAATATCTTGTCTCGGAGGTTCTCCCAAGAATAGACTGTGCTTGGTTTGAGCATAGAATACCAAGCCAGCACGTCGCCTTCGGCTGCAATGACAAATGACTTTGCCAAGACGGCATCGTCTCCGCCGGCGGAGGCTACTACTGCCTCGTAACTCATAATGAACTGATGGGGGTCAGTCTTTCCATTGAACTTAGGTAGTGTGATTGGCTTGTACGCTGTTAGCCATGGCGACTGTTGTATGCCTTCAGATAGTGGGGACTTGGGATCGATAGGCCTTCGCACCACCTGAGATGGCATCGTCGGCTGGCTGATCACTGGCGTAGAACCTTGAAGCATGGCTGCAGTTGGTGTTGCTGCGAAGGCTAGGATTATGGAGGTTGTCGCTGGTACTGCATGCTGCATACTTAGCATCTCAGCATGTAGGACTGCCAACTGCTGCCTTATTTCTGCTGCTTGTGCTGACGCTTGAATAGCTTGCTGATTTGCTGCGAATGCTACTGCCATTCTATCCCTTTCTTGTTGCGCTCTTTGCAACTGTGCTTACAGCTGTTGCAGTTCTTGCTCGGGTGCTGTGGCTGAGTTTGGTTGGGCCTCCAGATCTTGAATCTCTTGGTCTTGGGGTTCCGGTGGTTGACCCTGGGCATCTGCTCTGGTGTCATCCTCCGCTAGCGAGGTTGCGTAGGCGCTACGAATGTTGCGCCTAGGCCTTCCTCGCTGACCCGTGGTCACTGCTGCTCTGGTGGTGGTCTTTCTTTTCCCTGCCATCGTTGGTTTGCCTTGGCTCAACCACAGTGGGCGCCAATGTTGAAACTAGCGGTTTCAATCTGCGTGGCGGAGACCGAGGCCTCCGCCCATCGGACGGTCGACCTCGGGCGGAGGCTCGGGATACGAACGATAAGGGGGAGAGTGGTGAGTAAGGGAATGACACAGAAAACTATGGTTTCATTAACTCGTTCACCAACCAACCTCCATGGTTACAAGTGTCCCCTATTTATAGGACTCAACTACCACATAACAGAATTTATTACAATGCCCCTCAACTGCTACAGTACATTCTTGGAATATTCTGCCGCTAGCCTCTTGTTCGCGGGGCAATCCTGCCATACCGTCTCCAAGTAATGGGCTTCCATGAGCAGTCGGCCCACTGTAGCTTGGTCTTCGGCCCAAAGGCCTGGGTCCCCGGCGCTGGCCTTCATCTCCCAAGGCGCGCCACTGCCTCGGCGGGTCTCCGCCGGACGGTCGGAGACGTTATCCGCAGGTCTCCGCCCGGCTGCGCGGGGGCTATGGTTCTCGCCGCTGGCCTCCGCGTTCAGGGGCGCGCCATTGCCTTGGAGAATCTTCGCCGGTCCGGGTGGAGGCATCACCCGCAGGTCTCCGCCCGGCCGCTGGCCTCCGCCTTCAGGGGCGCGCCGTCGCCTTGGAGAGTCTCCACCCGGCCGCGCAGGGGCCATGCTGGCGCGCTTGCGCGGACCGCGAGCGCCCGCGCTTGAGTACCTGCGCACACTTAGGCAAGATCGTTTGTTTGATTAGTTTAGAGATAAGGCGGCCTCCGCCCGTAATACCGGAGATGTCCGCCTGAGCGGTCGGCGGGATGCGTGCCTGGCCTTGACGGAGTCTGCGATGAAAAGGAGATCCAGCACCCCTCGAGCATAGCCGGGAAATTTCCTTTAGTCGGCGCCGGGTCTCCGCCCTAAGATGGTCGAAGACGCCTTGGCGACACCCCGCTGCCGGGGGCCTTCGCCACCCGCCAAAGCCATGTTACAACAGATTAATCAACAAATATATTTGTATAAGGTGTTCATTTTATTTCATAGATATTATTATTTTTTTCTATAAAATTAAAAAAGTTTTACTGACACAAATTTTAGGAATTGATTTATTGGGACACAAACGAGCACGACACAACAATGAATCAAGATGCGCTGCACCCGAGAATAAAAAAAATCAAGATGCCCCGCCGACGGGCTGAGGCCCTGTTTAGATCCCACCCAAAATCCAAAAATTTTCAAGATTTTCCGTCACATCAAATCTTGCGGCACATGCATAGAGCATAAAATGTAGATAAAAAGAATAACTAATTGCACAGTTTGCTCGTAATTGACGAGACGAATCTTTTAAGCCTAAATAGTCTATAATTGAACATTTTTTGCCAAATACAAACGAAAGTGCTACAGTAGCCAAAAGCCAAAAATTTTCGTATCTAAACGAGGCCTGAGCTAAATGTTTACTGTTACTCCGTCAGGTCCAAAAAGATTCCGGGTGCTGAGCTAAATGTCGTGGGAACTTGAGCCACCCCTCTATATATATCAAAGATCATGATCGATTGAGGTAATCTAACACATAATCGATAAAAGCTAATTTGCTACCCTATTTTTCTACTTGAGCTTTTTCAACCTTTGCTATTCAGCGTCTCTCTCAACGAGATTCATTGGTGTTCTAGATGATCTTATCGACTGTAGAACAACCTGGACGTGTTCCTGGAAGGTGTTCTGACTTGCCGGTCAGCCTTGCTATTCTAGTGCGTTCACACTGTGTGCTAGGTTGTGTATGGCCTTGGGTGTGCTAACCCTTGCTCGTGTGTGTGGCTCGAATCAGTATCAACAATATGCGTATATTATTCGCTCCAATTCTTATCCGACCAAGAAAAGTGGATTAGAAAGTGAGAGATGTTGCCCTGTTCGCGTGCTCTTAAATCTGGCTTGATCCGTTTATTTTTTCATTCGAAATAGTGTTTTTCTCTCATAAATTCCTACAGTATTCCTACAAACCATCTAAATTCCTCCAGAATTCAGACAAGTGAACATGCCCTTATCAGCTCCGCTCTAATCTGTTTTCATTCCCACCAGGGTGACTTATGTGATGAATCGTTGGATCCCGGTGTCATCGATTTATTAGAACCCAGCAGCTGGTACCTTGAACGTGATAGCTAATTAACGGATAGAAAAAACACAAAAATAGAAATAAATTTCTGCGTTCTAAACATGCCAGTTGCTGACAAAACAAAACAACAAAATGGCTGAGTCGACTTTGTCTAAAGAAAAACTATGGACAAGAGGACAGCAAGGATACCGCGATCGAAAACGAGTTTTGGGAAGAGATTGACCACACATAGCCAGAATTTGATGAATAAGTTGAGCTAGTTTCCTCACTGCGGTGATTGTTCGGGTGACGGAGCAGCTCAGTCCGCAGCGGCACTGCGACATTCGCTTAGCAATGCATCGCTGGCGGAGTCACAGTGGATAGCAGTCAGTCAAGGGTGGCTGGCTGCCGGCCATGTGACCTTGTCCCCCTGGCCGTCCATTATTACCGACGTTGACGCGACCACACGCACAGAACGAGCACTAGAGAGCGGCGTGCTATCAAACCATTTGGAAGCAATAATTCCGAGTGGTTAGGTTAGACCTCAGGGTCTGTTCGGGATTCTTTCTTATTCCTATATTTTTCTTATAAAATTAAATTGATTTCTATAAAATTCTTATATGATTTCTGTAAAATTTATACGTTCCAGACAGACCATGAACTTACCCACACCCTGTGTTCTCGACAACTCTGCTGAGTGTTTGGCAGCTAAAATTTTTGCAATCTGGACACTGTAGCATTTTTCATTTGTATTTGATAAACTTTGTCCGATTATGGACTAACTAGGCTCAAAAGATTCGTCCCGTAATTTACAATCAAACTGTACAATTAATTATTTTTTTTATCTATATTTAATGCTTCATACATGTGTTCAAAAATTAATGTGATGGAGAAAATGAAAAAACTTGGAATTTTGAGGTAATCTAAACAAGGCCCAAGCTAGGATGTCGAGATGCCAGGAACCTCTTTATTTTTTTCTCCGCTCAGCCATTGTGTTCCCCTTTGTGCTCTGAGCGTGCTCCAATAGCTGAACTAGCGGCCAGCCTGGTGGTTGGGCCGCTGGTGTCACTGCTGAAGGAAAAGGTGTCCAGCTACCTCCTGGACCAGTACAACGTGATGGAGGGCATGGCTTGAGCAAAAACAGTAGAGACCACGCCTTCGACGCCCGAATAGCCGGATGTGGGGGCGGAGGGGAGGCACACGGACTTGATGAGGGGATCATGTTTTCCGTGGACGGATTGTAGTAAACTCTGTATTCGGATGAGCGGTGGCCAGCTGAGGCCCCATTTAGTTCCATCTAAAAACTAAAAAATTTTGTGCAGTACCTGTCACATCGAATTTTACGGCACATACATGTATGGAGTACTAAATGTAGACGAAAAAAAACTAATTACACAGTTAAGTGAGAAATCACGAGACGAAACTTTCAAACCTAATTAGTCTATAATTAGACACTAATTACCAAATAAAAACGAAAGTGCTACCTGTCACATCGAATTTTACGGCACATACATGTATGGAGTACTAAATGTAGACGAAAAAAAACTAATTACACAGTTAAGTGAGAAATCACGAGACGAAACTTTCAAACCTAATTAGTCTATAATTAGACACTAATTACCAAATAAAAACGAAAGTGCTACAGTACCCCAAACCCAAATATTTTTGAATCTAAACACGCCCTGAGCCTCCCCGCCGGAGACAAGACAGGCCAAAGGCCCCTTGCCAGGAGCCGGACAGCCAGGTGAGCCACCTTGACGAAGGACAGCTACAGAAGTTAATTAAGTAGTTGGCTTGTCAGTAAACGCAGTAAGTGCGTCGGTTCGCTTGCTCGTAAATGATCGTAAATTTTTAATCGAAAATAGTGTTTTTCTCTCACACCAAACAAGCCCGCAGTAAATAATCCACGATACGATACGGCCTCGATGTAGTACGGCGGCAAAGAGAGGAAAAAGCGTTGAGCCACAGCCATGGAGTGCAAGAAAACGCAGGAGGAGCCAAGGCGAATGGCACCAATGACGGCAAGAATATTGGCGATATTTTGGTTTGAAACCCGAACTTTGAACACCCCGGCCCATCCCCGGAACGAACAACTGTAAGGCGACCCGGAGGAGATGCAAGTATCCGTTGAATAGCATTCTGCATGAAATAGATATTGAAGCGGGGGTCGCGGCATTGAGGAGTTACCCAGACGAAGGCCGTCGACGGGTAGGGAGCAATGAGGCTAGGGACGACGGAGGTATGGAAATCGAGGAGCAAACGGTCCCGCAGAACTTCTGCCGGAAGGTCAGGCAGCACCGGGTTGTTGCGCAGACGGGCGCCGCCGGCAGCTCCAAGGCGGGGCCGAACGGACGACGGCAAGGCAGGACGCGACGCGACGCAAGCAGGGGCGCTTTAGCTGTGGGTGGGTTTGGCAGTGGTGGAAGCGGTGGATTTGGTGGTGGTGGGCGGCCCGGCGGAGGGTGGCGCGGGATTCGTCAAAAAAAATTCTCTGTTCTCTTGGGTTTGTCTTGGGATGCCCTGACTTGACCTCGCTCATCATGGACTGCATGATATGAATGCCTGCTACTCTGCTTCCTGCTTGGGCTCGCAAGAGCAGTGCCATCAGCTGGAACGTGTTCACGTTATCATTCCCGGCCAACCAGCTCATCCCTCGTGCACAATCTAATATATGCCAACTTAAGAAGAGATAAACGTATCCTGATCAAGGCCTTGCTTAGTTCGCGAAAATTTTTAAGAAATGATACTGTAGCACTTTCGTTGTTATTTGGCTATTAGTGTCTAATCATAGTTTAATTAGGTTTAAAAGATTTGTCTCGTGAATTTTGTCTAAACTGTGTAATTAGTTTTATTTTTTATTTATATTTAATGCTTCATGCATGCGTCTAAAAATTTGATGTGACGGAGAATCTTGAAAAAATTTGCAAAATAAAGTGCAACTAAACAGCACCCAAGACTCGATGAATTAAGCAATTAGCTCAGCCTTCCACGGCATTGTGGAAAATATAGAAACAGATTCCAGTTTGAACTAAACTTGTCATTGGGCCTAGAAAAGTCAACCGGCGTGTTCGCTGTTTGGTTTCTGAGCTAGTTTGGGCTGACAGGTGCTGATTTGTTGTGAGAGAAAAACACTATTGGCTGATTGAACAAGCCTGAATGAAACCAACCAACGAACTGGGTGAACGAGGTCTGTTATCCACAAAACACTAGCAGGCTGAACCCATCTCGATAACAACGGTGGCCTCAAGGATTAGGGTCCTTGGATAAGTATTAAGAGACCGAGACTACAAGCATGTTGAACTAAATTATTATTGGTTTATTTATATTCTTGCATGTGTTGCTCATCTCGTCACTACAGTACTGTAACTTGCAGCTTCATTGCCTAGTCATTATTGATCCCCACCAACGTAAGCATAAACTAATCCACCATTGCTGCTCCGTCATCTCCACTGCAGTGACCGAGACCGCCATTGCTGCCTCCAAGTCCACATGCAGTGCTGTACTCGGCTGAAGTTTAGTACCGGTCACATCGGATCGGATGTTTGATATTAATTTAGAATATTAAATATAGACTAATTACAAAACTAATTACGCAGATTGAGACTAATTTACGAGACGAATCTATTAAACCTAATTAGTCCATAATTTGATAATATGGTACAATAGTAAACATATGCACATATTAGTCGCGGTTTCTGTAATTAATTTTATAATTAGCTCATATTTAGTCTTTCTAATTAATATGCGAACACCCGATCCGACACTCCCTCGAACCAAACAGCCCCTTGACCCGCGCGGCAGCTGAGCCAAGTAGTGTTGCCGAATAAATTCTCCACTTCCGCAGTGTCCTGTTGTCCATCATTGGAGGTTTGCTTTGGTGGCGCCAATAAGTGGAGGAAGGAATAGAGAGGATGCTTCAGTAGGAACGAGGGACTGCTCTTTGCGTTCTCAGCCGGCTCCTCTCTTTCTGCATCCTTCCAATTCGAATTGGTACGCTATTTGTTTGGGTCAGTTCAGTGGCTTCAGATCTGTTCATCTTTCCTCTCTACTTTCATGACTGATTTAGTGAGCTGCACCGTTTTTGTTGGATCTAGCTGGTTGAAGAAATCCTGTTCGGAGTGGAAGTTCACATTAACACCTTCTGTAGCACTGTGGTCAGTGTGCCGGCTCTGTCCTGTCTTGAAAACCTTATCATTGCCTTCACTTACTAATAAGATGTTCTGGCGCCTCCTTTCTGTTGTCATAGTGCTTTCCTGGTAATGCAGAGGGAGAGAGAGAGAGCTGAAGCTTGATTCGGGACAGTGTAACCATTTCTGTAGGATAGCAAAACAATTTGCATTGAGATCTCTTTATGCAGCACTCTGATCACTGCCTTACCGACTGTGCAGTGTTCAGTTACCTCTTAAAATTCTTATTTAGTGTTAATTCTTCTTGTTAATTAACTACATGCTAACATGTTCTTGTCATAGGTGTTGATCAACCAAGCAGCCATTTAACCTGCTAAGCTGTTCTACTTGTCCCCACCCTTTGCAGGAGCTGCCGTGTGATCTGTTGGTTTTCGTTCACTTCTGGTGATCGAGTGATGTTCCTCAGTGATCGAGTGAAGCTCCTTCCCTCACTCTCTTGAAGATCTTAAAAGTACTCACGGGTTGTGATCTGAACAAACTGCTCCTTCAAAGATGATTACTACGGGTTCTTATTATCAGACTCTTTTCCTTCTTGGTTAAGATTAAAAGGATTCTCTTTACTTATGCAAAGTTGTGCTGAAGAAAGGCACTGTCCACTGAACGGGGAAATATTGGTGAACCTGTAGATACTAATCTACATAAATATTTTCTGCAAGATTTCATTTCCTGCTTCAGAAATTATGCAAATGAGAGGAGGAACGGAAAGCATGATTGAGTAGCCACTGCTGTTTTGGCTTTCAGTGTTTCACTTTCTGACACCTCCCCTGGTTCTCTGCATCCTTTTCAGTTTGGTAAGCAAAACATAAATCAGTTGGCCCATAAAGGTTTCAGACTTCTTCCTATCGTTCTCTCAGTTCATTCCTTTTTTTCTCTCAGACAAAAAGTCGCATAGACTTACTGGTTTACATCCGGATCACTCTGCTGTCAGTTCCTCTAGCTCTCAGATGCACATGGAGTGTTAATTGCTGTGAAAAGCTCCAGGGGATCAAGTTAATTAAGAAACAGTTATGATGTCATTCTTCATTTTCCCCTAAAACATGCCATATTTGCACGTGCTGATCACATAGAGATTGCAGAAGTTTGATGCTTGACAGAGCACCAGTTTCTTTTGGACAACATCCAGTTGGGATCAGGAAAACATGCATCCTGTTACAACCAGTAGCTAACCATATGTAGGTATATCTTTCCCAGTTCTAATATCTCGGATTGACTAGTGGTGTTTACTCTGGAAAAATATATTAAGTCTATTGATTCAATCAAGCTTTCATTCTCTCTACTTTTTACAGTTGTCGTAGTGTGATCAACTGAGACCGAGAGTCCTCTGTTATCTATTCTATATATTGGTTTCTGAAGCTGTGGCCTTCAAATTTAATTGGGCTTACTAAGTGACGATCTTCAAGTAATGATGGGTTGATCATCTGAACAAACTGCTTCTGTGATTCTTATGATCAATCACTTTTCCCAATTGTCTACGTTTTCCAAAGATGGGTTGATCATCTTCAAGTAATGACTACATTTTTCTAAGGTAAGAGCTGTAGGCGTGCTTCTGATATTATAAGCTTGCATCCATGATGTTATTGTTTTTGCTGATACATGTTTCCTTCTTTTTGTACAACTGTCGGTACTTATACGGACAAACTGCTTCTGTGATTCTTATTGCCAATCACTTCTAAGATGGCTTTTTCGTCTAAAAGGAAATAAAGTGCTTAGGCTTATAAAAGAAAAACAATAAGCCCATGAACTGGTATGGCACCAATCCAAACATAAACTATTACCCATGTTTTAGGTCTGCCAACAAGGTTTTGGTATTGCCAAATTGTGGTTTGACTCATGTTAGACTAAAAAGCTAACAGTTAGTCCACATTCCTTTACAAGCTATCTAATTCTTACTTTCACAAATGCTTCTTACAATCTTTATTTAGCACTCGTTCGCCGCTTCAGGTACCCGCACGGTTTCTATTTGGACTCCTTCAACTAAATTAGTTTTCTTGCATAGCTGATTGAACTTTCCTTTTCTCCCATGAATATCTCTCCTTTCGCTGCATGTCAGCTTCTTAATCCCTCTCTTTCCTTGCATGAATGCCCATAAATATATTTGAGTAGTTCATCCTATTTATTAGTTTCTTTGCATGACTTCTGAATTTCATTCCCTGCTAGCCAGGCTTATTATGAAAAAGGGTCTAAGCTAGTCAAGGTCAGGGCAAAAATAGATGACTTCGAAAAATACTTGAGGTTTTGTTGTGTGATGCTAACAAGCATGCCTATGGATGATTCAGAGTATTTCTTTGAAAGTTTGGATTATTCAGAATTACCATTTCGGTACCTCACCATGCTTCTATATTTTACAAACATCATAACTGATACAGTTGATGATTTTTATAGTAGTTGGTTGCAAAAGCTACTTCTTGACACCTGAACGCGTGATAGGTATTACGCACAAATTAGGAGATATATGTAGACATTTAGATTTTATTAACTTAAAATATATATATGCTGCAAAAGTGACCACAACAAGCCTTTCAAAGATCAAGTTTATTAACTTAACAAAAATTTAGATGGAAAATAAGTAGTTATATCTTTCTTCTCTACTACAAGAACAAACTGTGTGCACCTTGTGCAATTTGAACCCACTTTTGTGTTCATTAATTGGCAGCCTACAGCTCTGCAAGTTTGGCCACTCTAGCTACAAAATAAGTCGCTTTGGGTGCATCTCATTGATTCATTCTGTCTACTTATGGCAACCATGCTTGATCCTATTGTTGGATCATGTGCCAAGAAGTTGCAAGATGTAATAACAGAGAAGGCTGTTATGATTCTAGGGGTAAAAGAAGAGCTCAGAAAAATGCAGAGAACAATGAAACAAATACAATGCTTTCTCCATGATGCTGAGCAAAGAAGGACAGAAGAGTCAGCGGTTAACAACTGGCTTGGAGACCTGAAAGATGCAATGTATGAAGCCGATGATATAATAGATTTGGCTAGATTAGAAGGAAGCAAACTGCTAGCAGACCGTCCATCATCATCTAAAAACATTGCTTCATGTACAGGCTTCTCATTTCTATCTTGCATTCCTAATATTCAAAGACGTCATGCAATCGCCGTTCGAATAAAAAATTTCAATGTTGAACTTGAGAAGATTTCAAAGCTGGGTGAAAGATTTTTGATGCTGAAGAATATGCAACCGAAAGAAGAGAATCCAGTAGTGAGGCAGATGAAAACTTGTGAGCTTGTGGAGCCTAACCTCGTGGGAAAGGAAACTTTTGTTGCTTGCACAAGATTGGTGGAACTGATTCTGGCACATAAAGAAAATAAGTCATACAAGATTGGCATTGTTGGAACGGGAGGTGTTGGAAAAACAACTTTGGCTCAAAAAGTATACAATCACCAAAAAATAAAAGGCACTTTTAGCATGCAAGCGTGGATTTGTGTTTCTAAAGAGTACTCTGAAGACACTCTTTTGAAAGAAGTTCTTCGAAATATTGGTGTAGACTATAAGCAAGATGAAACTGTTGGAGAACTTAAAAAAAGGCTTGATACAGCAGTTCAAAATAGAAGTGTATTTATTGTGCTTGATGACATATGGAAACATGATGCATGGACTAATCTACTAAGAACTCCATTAAACACTTCATCTACAACAATAGTTCTTGTGACTACACGTAATGATATTGTGGCACGAGCAATTGGTGTGCAGGATGTTCATCGAGTAGAATTGATGTCTGATGACACAGGATGGGAGTTGTTGTGGAAAAGTATGAACATTAATGAAGAGACTGAAGTGGCAAACCTAAGGGGTCTGGGGAATGAGATTATCCATATGTGTGGTGGCCTTCCCCTTGCAATCAAGGTTACTGCTAGTGTTCTAGCAACCAAAGAGAAAACTGAGAATCAGTGGAGACAACTTATAAACAGAAGTGCTTGGTCCATGAGCAAAGTTCCCATTGAGCTAAGGGGGGCATTGTATTTGAGTTATGACGACCTTCCAGGGCATTTGAAGCATTGCTTTCTATTTTGTTCCTTATATCCAGAAGATAGTAACATGTCTCGTAATGATCTTATAAGGTTTTGGGTTGCAGGAGGTTTTGTACAGGAGCAAGGAGAGCAACTTCTTGAGGATATAGCTGATGAATATTACAATGAATTGATATACAGGAATGTCCTTCATCCAAACCCTCAATCTGCTGATTATTCTTTATGTAAAATGCATGATCTTTTAAGGCAGCTTGGTCAACATTTGTCGCAGGGTGAATTTTTTTGTGGACATCCACAAACATTGGAAGATAAAAATTTGTCCAAACTACGGCACATTTCAATTTTTACTGATAGTGATTCTATAACTCTCCCCAATGGGAACAAAGAGGATATTAGAGCCCGAACATTGCTTATTGGTTGGACCAAGTCAGCAAGAGTTGAAAATACAATATTCAAAAGACTTCCATGTGTTCGAGTTTTGGATTTAACTAGATCAATTATACAAAGTGTTCCAGATTCTATTGGGACTTTGATCCACCTTCGGTTACTTGATTTTGATGGGACTGACATATCCTATCTTCCCGAGTCAATTGGTTCTCTTAACTCTTATGTTGTCCCCTTCCCCAGCAAAGAAGAACTGGATCGCATGATAGCAATAGACACCATCAACACAAAGAACAAGGAAGGCACTATATCTTTTGCTGAGTTTGTGGATGATGTGCAGCCTATTAAGGTGTTGGAGCAGGTATGGCTAAATGTCACCGGTGTCCCTAGGCGCTGCGTTGTTCCCTATCATTGTGGGCGTGGGGACTATTGTTGAGCTCTACGAGAAGGTGGACATGGTTCATCTCTCAGGCAACAGGTCAAGCCCGCATTCTAGTGGCTGTTTTTGACCCCAAGAAGATACCAGGTATGGCGGACGTTTGTGTTGGCACTAGTATCTACCGCCTATTTTTCAAGGCGGAGGAAGATTTACAAGCCGACACCGGTGCTGATCCGTCTGATGAGGACTTGTTGAGTGATAAAGATCTGGAGGAGGGAGACCGTGAAATGGAAGATGCGGAAGATCCTAACCCAGAACCCTCGGGATAATAGGAAGTCTTCCCAACAAGCACCATGAAAGCATACTCAAAATGTCCCACCTATGCAACAGGCAAATCTAGTAGATGAAGCTTTGGACTTGGCCTGTGAGCAACTCTTGGATGAGATCAGTCTTAAAGTTGCTTTGGAGTCTGACCTGGGGACTACCAGGAAGAGTTACTCTCCACCAACACAAGAAGAATTAGCGTTTTTTAACTCTAATAATACTCTTTTTTCTTCTGCTGTTGTGCCACTACCTTCGACAAAGATTGCTAGTACATTTGTCGACGCTTCGGGTGAGGGAGGAGAGGGCTTTACTCCGCCATTGCCCTCCCCCTCGCCACCGCTGGAGCTGGTGTCTCTTGCTGCCCCTATTGATATAGGGTGCGGCCTCGTTGGGGGCTCATCGGAGGCGGCCCTCTCTTCTACTTCTACAGCGGTGGAGACCGGTATCATGACGTCGGTCCCTGCAGCGGTGGAGGAACAGTCACGCCTCATTGCACAGGGACGTGGCCCGCACCCCCCCACCACTGGAGGTCACCGCCTCGATGGTGCCTGCACAGGAGGTGGCTCGGCCACATCGACGGAGGAGACGCCCGGCTTGACTCTGTCGTCACCCAATGTTGAGGTGGCTCGGTGATGGAGTCCACTGCTGCGGAGGTTCGGGAGGAGGGGGCCCTACCGCCACTCGCCCCCGCCCACGCCGGACGGGGAGAGACAGTGGTGGTGCCGGCCTCTGCACACAGGGGAGAGGTAAGGGACTACCGCCATCGCTACTCTCTCCACCCAGCCTAGAGAGGCTGTGGAGACGCCATCGCCTGCACTGCTGCACCCTCTCCCCTGCTACGACCTTGGGAGAGGGCGGTGGCACCAGCCAGTGCATCTCAGCCGTCTTGGAGGCAAGACATTGTTGGAAGGAGCGGGTGCTACCTCACCATCTCTTGAGGGAGCCTCCAATCCCACACCTGTGGTGGTTCCCATCAAAGAACTACTGACGGAGCACCGTAAAGCATAACTTTAGCGGATGTTCATACACTCCATAAGGCGGAACGTTTGACGGCGAAAAAAGAACCTCAATTCTCGGGTAACTCTTTTAATACCTTTCCAGATTCGAAAATTATTTCAAACCTTGGTAGGGTAGGCATCAACCTAGAATCCTCTCATTGTTGCAGTTTTAAAAATATTATTGAGGTAGCTAGGTCAGCCTTTTGTCAAAATACAAAAAAGGTTGTTCTTCCTCTAGGTGCTCTCGATATAGAGAGTGATGTTGAGAAAGAGGACCACCTTGAGGGTATTCTCAGCCACGCTTGTGGAGATCTAAATGAGAATATGCCGGTTGTTGAGTTGGATTCCATCATTGATGCACCACCTCTCAAGACAAAGAAGATTTATAACAATGCCAAAATTCGTGGCAAAGTCAAACTTCTTAAAAAGGCCAAAACCCCTTCTAAAATCATTATAAAATGAAGGGAGTTTTTACGGAATAGCAGAGGTCTTGCAGACTTGGCTAAACATAGGTACTTGAGGGAACTAGTTAAGGAAGAGCAAATCAATTTTATTGCAATTTCCGAGACCGGACGTGAATCCTTCCCAGATCATGTCCTCAAAGATCTTTGTAAAGGGACATGAGTTTCTTTGGCACACCATGGCCCCCATGGTAGATCAGAGGGCATTCTTTTAGGGGTTGATCTGAATTTTTTGATATTGGAGCAATAGATGAGGGAGATTTTATGTAAAATTCACCCTACGGTGCAAATCTAATGACTTCAAGTTCGTACTATATACGATATATGGACCTGCCCAAATTCAAAACAAGAATGCTTTCCGGTAGAACTAGCTAACACTTGCTCTAAAGAATCTTTTCCTTATATAATAGGAGGGGATTTTAATATAATGCGAGAGCGAGAAGATAAGAGCTCAGGGGATTTTGACTATAAGTGGCCTAATCTTTTCAATGCTGTCATTGATTCTCTGGATCTTAAAGAGATTGTCATGTCAGGCCGCCAATATACTTGGGCAGGACCTGGAGATGACCCGACTTTTGAAAAGTTAGACAGAGTCCTTGTGACCACTGAATGGGAGAATCAATTCCCACTCACTACAGTTGAGGCTAGAGATAGAAATATCTCTGACCATACCCCTCTCGTTCTTAGCACTGGCCACTCGACCCACCAGTTAAATAATCACCCTTTCAAATTTGAGAGAGGGTGGCTATTAAGGGAAGGGTTTTATGGTATGGTTGCAAATATCTGGCAATCTCCTTGTTCAGGATCAAATTCTCTGGAGCGGTGGCAATCCAAAATCCGCAGACTCAGACAGTATCTGAGGGGATGGGCTAAACATACTGCCGGGTCTTATAAAAAAGAGAAGAAGACTATACTAGGACGCTTAGAAATTCTTGACAAGAAAACTGAGACTTCTCAGTTATCTGATCAAGAAATTAATTTAAAACATTATTTAAAAGAACGTCTAGTTAATCTGCTGAGAGAGGAGGAACTCAAGTGGTATGAGCGTGCCAAGGTGAAAACACTATTGGAAGGTGATGCTAACACTCGTTTCTTCCATCTAGTGGCTAATGGGAAACACCGAAAGCAGCATATCTACAAACTTGAAAATGATCAAGGTGCTGTAATTGGTGATGATTGCCTCAAAAGCCATATTACAAACTATTATAAGAATCTCTTTGGGTCCCCCGAACAATCTGCTATCACTCTTGAGGAGGATCATATCGTAGATATTCCTCAAGTGTCCCCGGAAGAAAATGATATCTTAATTAGTCCATTCACCGAATCTGAGGTGAGGGATGCAATCTTCCAGATGGAACATAATAAAGCTCCAGGACCAGATGGTTTTCCTGCGGAATTCTATCAGGTTTTTTGGGAAATTATCAAGGAGGACCTTCTTTGTCTCTTTGCAGACCTACATTTGGAGACACTCGATCTCTACAGTTTGAATTTTGGAGTCATTACTCTAATTCCAAAGATTCAAAATGCCACAAAAATTCAGCAATATCGACCAATTTGCGTCCTCAATGTGAGTTTCAAGATATTCACAAAAGTGGGCACAAATAGACTGAATACGGTTGCCAAAACAGTGGTGAAACCAACACAGTCGGCCTTTATGCCAGGTAGGAATATTATGGAAGGTGTGGTAATTCTCCACGAAACCATCCATGAATTACACTCTAAGAAAAGAAACGGAGTCATTTTCAAAATTGACTTTGAAAAAGCATATGACAAGGTCAAGTGGTCGTTCTTACAACAGACTTTGCGTATGAAAGGTTTCTCACCTAAATGGTGTAGGTGGGTTCAGAATATGGTCTCTGGAGGAAGTGTGGGGATTAAAGTTAATGATGACATTGGCCCATACTTCCAAACCAGAAGGGGACTCCGGCAGGGTGATCCTATGTCACCTATCTTATTTAACATCGTCGCTGATATGCTAGCTATTCTTATTAATAGAGCAAAAGCGGATGGGCAGATAAGTGGAATTATCCCCCACCTGGTTGATGATGGTTTATCAATCCTACAATATGCAGATGACACCATCATGTTTCTAGACCACGATCAAGAACAAGCGAAAAATCTCAAACTTTTACTATGCGCCTTTGAACAATTATCTGGGCTCAAAATTAATTTCCACAAGAGTGAGATTTTTTGCTTTGGGGCAGCCAAAGAAATGGAATCCTTCTACACTGATCTCTTTGGCTGTAAAGCGAGGGGAATACCCTTCGAGATATCTAGGCATCCCTATGCACCACGGCAACTCCTTAATTTCGAATGGAGAAAAGTTGAAGAGCGATTCGAACAAAAGCTCTCATGCTGGAAAGCGAAATACTTATCCTATGGGGGACGTCTAGTACTGCTTAATTCTGTATTAAGCAGCCTACCCATGTTTATGATGTCTTTCTTTGAGATCCCAAAAGGAGTTATCAAAAAACTCGATCATTTTAGGTCGAGGTTCTTCTCCGCAAGGATCCTCGGAGAAACATAAATACCGCCTTGCCAAATGGGATATCATTTGTCGTCCCAAGGATCAAGGTGGACTAGGTATTCTGAATTTACAACTGCAAAATAAATGCCTACTAGCAAAATGGCTAGTGAATCTCATGAACACAGAAGGCATATGGCAAACGCTATTACAGAATAAATACCTAAATTCAAAAAGTTTATCCCTGGTCACGGCAAGCCAAATGATTCACATTTTGGAGAGGCCTCATGCATATCAAGGATGAGGTGTGGCAAAAGGTTCTTTTCGATATTAAGGATGGAACCACGGCTAGATTTTGGGATGATGTATGGGTAGGTGCTAGGCCTCCGAAAGTTCGTTATCCATCTTTATATAATATTGTGAGAGATCCTCACGCTACAGTCTCAAAGATAATGAGCACTAGCCCTCTGAATATTTCTTTTAGGAGGGCTCGGTGGGTAATAAACTTACTGTAATGGCTTAGTCTAGTAGCAAGTATTTCTCATGTCGAACTAATAAATGGATCTCGATCATTTTAGATGGAGTTTAACCAGCTCAAAGTTCATTCTCGGTCAGATCCATGTATCTCAACCTTATAGATACAAATACATCTTTTCGGCATAGGAAGATTTGGAAGATAAAAGTTCCTCTAAAAATAAAAATTTTCCTCCTGGTTCCTACAAAGAGGTGTCATTCTTACCAAAGATAACCTGTCTAGAAAAATTGGAAAGGGAGTCGAATTCATGCGTTTGTTGCAATGGGAATGAAACTATTCAACACTTATTCCTGGACTGCCCTATTGCCATAATGATTTGGAGGATTATCTTCTTTGCTACTAGTTTAACTCAACCTAGATCAATCAGCCACATGTTTGGTAACTGGCTGTCTAATCAAAATAAAAGGATTAGAAATTTGATTTGGGTGGGAGTGGCTGCTATGTGTTGGGCTATTTGGAGATGCCGTAATGATGTTGTTTTTAATAAAATAAAATCTAACTCTATTATGCAGGTCATTTCGGGGGCGTCTTTGACGTTACGCTTCGGGCCCAACTGCTGGCGTGTAGAGCAAGCTAAGGACGCGCTCTCGACAATAAGCAAGAAATTAGAAGTTATTGCTCTAGAGATATCCAATAACGGATGGAAACAATTTTATTGTTTAAGTTAGCGTCTTGGTCATGTTATAAGACCTTGGCTTTCTTTTTGGTTTTATCATTATCTGTAATTTTGGGCTGTGTACATCTACGGATGTAGAGGCCGGATGTTTATCCATTATCTAAAAAAAATACCTTCAAACACTGAACTTGCAGCAGTGTCCAAATTTGCACAAGCTTCCTTTGGCAATCTCAAAATTATGCAATTTAAGATGCCTGGGCCTTAATGGAACACCAATAAACCAGGTTCCAAAAGGAATAGGTGAATTGAAGTCTCTCAATGATTTAGAAGGATTTCCAATTGGTGGTAGCAATGTTAATAGTGATAGAATGCAAGATGGATGGAATCTAGAAGAATTGGATCCACTTTGGCAGTTGAGGAGGCTTCGTATGATCAAACTGGAAAGAGCAGTTCCTCCTACTAAAGATTCACTGCTAGCAAACAAAAAACATCTCAGAGAATTAGGGCTACGTTGCACTGAACACACACATGAGCCATATTCTGAAGATGCTGTAATCAATATTGAGAAAACTTTTGATTTGCTAATCCCTGCACACAACCTGGAGCATCTCTTTTTTGTGAATTTCTTTGGCCGGAGGTTTCCCACCTGGCTAGACACTGCTGCCCATTTGCCTTCACTGACATATTTGACCCTCCTTGATTGCAAATCATGTTTGCATCTTCCACCAATCGGTCAGCTCCCCAACTTGAAATATCTACAAATCAAGGGAGCCACTGCAGTCACCAAGATTGGACCCGAATTTGTTGGCTATGGGGTGGGTAATCTCAGATCTCCAGAGGCAGTAGCTTTCCCCAAGCTTGAAATATTGATCATTTGGGATATGCCCAACTGGGAGGAGTGGTCCTTTGTTGCTGAAGAAGAAGAACAAGAAGCAACACCAGCAGGTAAGGAAACGGTAGAGGATGAGGCTGCTGCAAATCAAAAGGAGGACGCCCCACCTCCAAGGACGCAGCTGCTGCCACGACTGAAGAATGTGGAGCTTATCCGCTGCCCCAAGCTGAGAGCTCTCCCACAGCAGCTTGGACAGCAGGCCACCAGCTTGAAGGAGCTCCGATTAAGCCATGTGCACAGCCTTAATGTGGTGGAGAACCTCGGTTTCCTCTCAGAGGTCCTTTTAATCGCCGATTGTGAAGGCCTAGAGAGGGTCTCAAATCTTCCCCAGGTGAGACAGCTGCGTGTACGGCTGTGTCCCAACTTGTGGTGTGTTGAGAGGCTGGACAACTTGCGCCAGGTGTTTCAGACAGAGGATATGCAAGGTGTCTCCTCATCACATTGGCTGCCTGGACTCCAAGAGCAGCACCGACAACTGCACGGAGAAGACATGGATGTCAACATTTGGGCCGTAGCACTTTCGTTTTTAGAAATTTGGCTACTGTAGCACGGAGAAGACATCGTGAAATTAGGCTACTGTAGCACGGAGAAGACATCGTGAAATTAGGCTACTGTAACACATGGGCTGCACGGAGAAGACATGGGGAAATTTAGAAATTTGGCTACTGTAGCACTTTCGTTTTTATTTTGCAATTAGTGTTCAATCATGGACTAATTAGGCTCAAAACGTTCATCTCGCAATTTCCAACCAAACTGTGCAATTAGTTTTTTTTCGTCTACATTTAATGCTATGTGCACGTATCGCAAGATTCGATGTAATAGCTACTGTAGCACTTTTTGGAAAACTTTTTGGGACTAAACGAGCACTTGGATACAGTGAACATACAGAATGCCGAATCATATGGATATGAAGATGTAAGCTATGACCATTGGCTGAATTTTCTAATTTGGTTAGACGTTTATCTTCTCTGCTTTTAATTATCCGTGCCCGTTTCCTTTTTTTTTACTGGTCATCAGGCGTTGAGGACGGAAGTGACTAGACGCTAGAGGCCATCAAGGCAGAGGAAATATTCCATCAGGTGTCTACCCATGGATGTCTGGATCATGCTGGGGCTGGGTACGGACGCGTGTCTCGTATCATGCTGATGCAAGGTGTTGCAGAATGTTGTGCTCTGCTTATTCAGGAAGGAGAAGATGCCTGCCTGCCCACCCGCCTCGTCAAGTGGCGGAATGTTTCAATCGTCGCCTGCCCTGTGAAGGGCCCGAAAAAAGAGGCAACAAGGTGCATTTTGTTTGAGGAATGCTCTGTGGATATGTTTCATTCAAACGTATGGTCAAACTTTTTCTTTTGCGGGGAGACCAAACATCCATTTAAAAGTTCGGATTGTTGAATTAAATCAAAGAAACGTCGTCCCTGGTGAGGCGTTTTCCAGTGCATGACCTCAACTTTTTCAAGCACGCTGTTATCTGTGACCTGATCGCCACGGTAGGATCAGAACTCGGTTGAATTACCAAATCTAGGAGTCGTTTTGAGAGGTTGTCACGGAGAATGCGTCGGAGTCAATCGCCTTCTACTTGTACACACGGGACATTGCGTGAACGCTCGGCTGTGTGCAAGAACATCTCACGCAGGCGACAACACAGGCGTAGCCCGTCACTTACGCTCGTTCGTCCTGCTGGGCTTCACTCAACAGTTTCGCAAAAAAAACTAACATATCTCTCTTTGTCTTTTCCATGGGTCCCAAGAATGTCACCGTAGTAGGCACTTGCCTTGCTCTGCTTCTACTCCTATCGTGGCCCTCCTGTCCTGCTCGAGGCGGCGATGGTCCGTCGCTCATTCCCCCAAACAGAGGTCCAAGTCGGCGTCGTGTGTATGGCTGCAGTTCGTGAGAGACAGAAGAGTAAACACTCTCCTGTTCAGTGCAAACGTTGCTCTGTTTTCCACTAGCAACTCTGCTGACGGTAAACAAACAGCAGAGAGGTGTTGCGAGTGCTAGTGTCTGCAACTGGAGTCAGTTCTGGGCGACGCATGATGATGCCAAGCCCAACACTTCACGGAGGATTCTGTCATGTAGCCTTGCGGCTGAGTGCGTGCCCATCTGCCGCTAATCGAACTCGATTTCCTTGCAAGCGAATTCGCAGTGCATCGAGGAGGTTAATTCACTTTATTTCTGAAGATGTGCAGAGTCAGATTTTAGGCGTATGTCGACCACCTGTATGTACATGTGCCCCTGCAAAGTTCCACTGTTCTAGGACTGTAGTTAGGCTATTTGAACACATCAGCCCCATCTCGACGAGACTCCCCTCATCACAAATTTTTCTAGGCCAGTTAAGGTTGTCTTTTATTCTTGATTGTGATCGGGTTTTTTTTATCTGAAAAAATTAGGGGATTGGGAACAAATAAGCTTTCTTGCATGAGTTTTTCATCAAATCCTCGTGCCATCACCAACCCATAATTACACAAGTAAAGGATGGACGGACGACTGACCTACTGTTGCTTGGTCCACCGCAGAGTTACTCCATGCGTGTCCAAAAGAAAAGCCATCCACCAGACCACCACTGCCTTGCTCCTCAGCAAGCCCGCAGCCCCTGCAGTGGAGGAGACCTTGACCGACGGTGGCCACAGAGTCAAGTCTCCGGCCGGCCGTCACCCACCGGTGGAACAGAGCGCGAGGTACTAATTATATACGAGTGCACCAGCACCTCTGCCCATTTTAGGTATACAATATTGTCCTGTTGCTCTTTTTACGAAAGGTTGGGCCGCGACCAGTGGCGGATGCACGATGCGGGATAAGGGGGGCTAAAACAATGGAGATGTTGATTTGCATGAAGATTTAATGGTGAAATCAAGCTTTTGCTACAGTGATTAGTCTTGAAATCAAGACATTAGGGGGGGCTGGAGCCCCCCCAGCCCCCCCTTTGGATCCGCCACTGGCCGCGACCGCACTGGCATGGCAAGTTCGCTCTATCCTAAAAATAATATAATACTAAATTTTCAAGACAAATTAAACAATTCCAAGTTTAACCAAATATAAACAAAAATACTAATATTTAACATGCATATTAATTATCAGTAAATTAATCATAAAATATACTTTCATAACAAACCTATTTGAAAATACAAATATCTATACTATTTTCTATAAATCTAGTCAAACTTGACATTGTTTGACTCCTGAAGAGGAGATTTACAGTTTTATTAAGACGGAGGGAGCATATCAGAGCTGGCAATGTTGCATGGGAAAAATATTGGTGAATGCACAGGCTGACCTACATACATATTCCACTGTAGCAATCGGTTGGTGCCAATAAGCAGGAAAATATCAAATATATTATCTTGGCGCATTGTGTTTTCACTATTTATTTATTTATATAATAGAAAATTCTGGTGTCAGTCTTCTTCTTAAAAAAAAGCATCACACTAAAGTTAAACAAATACACCCATTTCCGGTTTTCACTAATGTCATGTTATTTTCTATCAGGCCACCTGAAATAAAGTGTGAAGCTGATAAGATAAGTATGAAGCGGGTATGTGTTAGTGGGTTTCAGTGTCACATGCGTACTAACTTTAGGGATACAACATATACTACTACTTTTGTATATAATAAACTAATGTCGATGCCAATAAGCAGGCAAAAGATAGACTGACGTCTTAGTTTAACGTTTTGGGAAAATTGGTTGTGTACCATCGAAAGATCGTGATCTCCGTAAAATACCACCAAAAGTTTGCACCCCCGCAAAATACCACCGAATGGTTGAACCACGAATTGAAAGTAGCATTCTGTTAAAATGAAGTGACGGAGTCGTTATCTGAAACAAAAATACCCCCCCCCCCCGACCGGTGATCGCGTGCGCGACGTATGCGGTGGCCGAGGCGCGGCCGGGCCGGAGCTCGCCCACGCTTCGTCGCCACTGGTGTCGAAGCAGCAACCGAGCTGGTCCGCGGGGGCAATCGTGGTCCGCCTGAGGCTACCACGCACGTGGACGCCAGAAGAGATCAGCCACGCGCTGTGTTGGTATTTGTTAACGCAAAGAGATAAATCTGCAAGCGTAAGGATACCGCTGTAGCTTTCACTCAAGGGTATTCCAAGGTATCGATTTCCACGGGGAACGCAAAGTGTACAAGAAAGGATCAAGGTCGTCCACGGATAGATAAGATGAAATGTTTTTGTGGGTATACAGAGGTTTCCTAAGGTTTTCCAAGATAATCTAGATAACCGAGGATCAGGCTTACTATACTTACTTACTTTGGAGCAACAGTACTTTTCTGACCCTCGAAAGAGGTGAGAAAGAGTAATCGGGGGAAGGCTATCAAAAGCTCTATGGAAATACCAATCCGAACGTGGTGGATTACAAAGGCCGGACAGAGCTGTCATCTCTGGGGTACCACGACTATCCGTGGGATTGGGCGCAAACTCAAGTAAACACTAGTCTAAACACCACATCTATGCTAACGATTACTACTCTACTCACAATCTATAACTAAAGCACTCGATGCGAGTGGAGATCCCATAAGTAAAGTAAAGTAAGAACTGAACTTAATTAAATAGAGAACTTAGAAATAGCAAAAGAAGAATCTGGATATTACTCAAAGATGAGTCGACTCCGTAGAGGTATAAAGTCGAGGAGGATCCGAAAAACCCGGCTCCACCTCAGTCTCTCCTCTCCTCTCTCCCTATTTTCTCTATTACAACTAGGTGAGAGCCACCTAGAGGGATACTACTACAAAATGTATGAAAGAATGAAGCTCTAGTGTGTGTGGTGTGGGGAGCCTCTCCCCTCCTTCTATAGCACTCCAAGGCTAGTTTCTAGAAGAATATTCCACGGAACCATCCTCTAACCGCCTTCAGGGAGTAACTATGGGCTGCCACGTGGACGATGGAGGCGAGGCGCGTGGCCAGGGGTCAGGCGACCCCTAGGGTCAGCCGACACCAGGTAGCACCGTCCCCCAACTGCCTTTGGCTGGCGGGACGTGTGTTGGGCCTGGGCCTGGTCCTCTCTTGCTTGAGCCCAGGTTTATCTGGTAAGTGGCCCTTCTCTATCCTTTCTTGGCCCTTTTTATATTTGCACACATGAAATCTTGTAAATGAGAAATCACCAAAACTTGTGGAATTCATTAGTTATAATCCCTAATGCTAAGTTTGGTGTTCATATGAGGTTTTTATATGATGTTTGGCAGTTGAATTTAGGAGTTAACGACCGCCTACACGCTAGCCAAGCTTCGTGGAGCTGGCGGGCTTAGCCTGCGGTCGAAGCGCCTCCTAAACATTTTGCATTGCTGCATCGTTGTTAGCTTGTTACAGTACAATCTTAGAATGGCTCGGCTCTGCATTGCTGCACGTTTTGCATTCCATTCCTCTGACAAAATTGAAGCAACATCTCAGATCACAATGGACGCACTGACACCGACGCGTGCTTCTCTTCTATCGCCTTGTGGATGGCTGCCACCTGGTTCCTCGTCTTCTCCGCCTACTCTGCCTTCTTCTTCTCGGCCTTCTTGTATGCATAGTTGTCAGTCACGGGGCAACACCCAGTCGACTGGAGGCAGAGCATAGGTCCACATGGAGGCCGGCAGAGGGCGGTGCACAGGGGCATCCGGCGCCCGGTGGAGGCGGTGCACAGCTGCGGTCAGCGGCCTGGTGGAGGCACCGCGCTGATGCCCATGGCGGCTGGTGGAGGCGGTGCCTAGGCCCGCGTGGCGGCTGGCGGAGGCAGCGCGAGATGCCCGTGGTGGCCAGCGGAGGCTGGTGGAGGTGGCGTCAGGGGCGAGCGAGCGGCAGACCCGAGCGTGGAACCGAGCGCGCCATGTGCGTGCTTCCTGTCTTGGATGAATGAGATAGAATAAGGCAAGGGCAAAAAGGTAATTTCATGTTTGGGTTTAAGGCCAGGTGAACGTTTCTATACACAAAAGCTGACGGAATGCTACTTCTAGTTCACGGTACAACCTTTTGGTGGTATTTTACGGGGGCGCAAACTTTCAGTGGTATTTTACAGAGATTGTGATGTTTCAATGCTACACAACCAATTCTCCCGACAGTTTTTAGGTAGCAACTGCTCACCTCACCACATTCCAACTACCCCACTTTGCTTACTCCCCTATGTGGAGACCTATAAATTATAATAGATCCAATTGTAACTATCAGCTATGATGGTAGCAAGTGCTCGCCTCACTGACTTTCCAACTACCCCACTTTGCTTACTCCCCTCTGCAGAGATCTATAAATTACAATCGATCCAATTGTTATTATTAGCTATGATGGTTAGAGTCTACTAAATTAAAAGCTAGATGTTTCTGATTATTATGAGAATTTCTAAGATTTATCTTTTTTTCTAGCGTGCCTGTTAATATTTTTTTGAGAATTACACAGTACAACGTAGATGCCCATAACACGCACGCACACTCACCCCTAAGAACACACGTACGCAAAGCCTACCCCGAAGTCACCACAGGCGCCAAAGCCTACCTCTATGAGCACCTCCGAAGGACTAAGCCAACAGATCTCACGATTCACGATAAGAACACACATACGCAAAGTCTACCCCCTATGAGCACCTTCGAAGAACTAAGCCGGCTGATCTTGAGATTCACGAAGTCACCATAGGCGCCAAAGCCTACCCCTGTGAGCACCTTCGAAGGACTGAGCCAGCAGATCTCGAGATTCACAAAGTAACCACAGGCGCCTCGCTATCGACAGGGACGTCGCCTACCACTGAAAGCATAGCGCCGTTAAATCCTGAAATAAATCCAGAAAAATACGAGCACCCGTGCCCAGTTGAGGACTTGAACCCAGGTGGATAGGTTCCACCACAAGGAACCCAACCAACTGATCTATGATCATATTTAACGTGATGTCTCCATTGGGGCCTCTAATCAGTAATAATAACATTAATATGTTGCTTTCAGTTATCTGTGCCCTGTTTTTTTAGGTCACGTGACGTTGAGGACAGTAGTGACTGGAGCCTTGTGTCATTAATATCCTCCTGATGCAGGGAGTCGCACTATCCCAGATTTGGACATCACTGCCGGTTTAAAAACCCACTTCACTGTCGGATTTTGAACCGACAGTGGCATACCGGCAGTGATGGGGGGTTGACATCACTGCCTGTCCTTAAAAACTGACACTGATCTACAGGAAACAGTGTCGGTTCCTGGCTCCACCTGGCAGTGTCTAGTTGAACAACACTGCCGGTTTGTAGTGCCAACCGATAGTGACGGTTGCTTTAAGAGTGTCAGTTCTTGGCTCAAGCCAGCAGTGTTGAGCAAACCTACACCGTCGGTTCATGGATCAAACCGGCAGTGTTATAGTAAATATCAGTGTCGGTTAATGGATCAAACCGATAGTGTTCTTGTAACTATCAGTGTCGGTTCATGGTTCAAGCCAGCAGTGTTGAGCAAGCCAACACTGTCGGTTTGCTTCTAACCGGCAGTGATGGTAACGACAACACGGCCGGTTTGTTGCTAACCGGCGGTGATGGCCCGTTCGTATTTTATTGTTTTATAATTTATTTTAATTTATATTTTTTCGTGGAATCGGGTTTCGCTTTATATACGCTACGTAGACGACAGGTCCATCAATATTAAACATTACAAATGTTACGATTACAATTCAAATGTTCTTGTCCACATCTCGATCCCTCAAAATAAAAAAGAAATGTTCTTGGACTTCACACATGCTTCTTGGACTTCTTACAATAATATGGCGAGCTGCTTTGGGCCATACTGGTCCTTGTACTTCATGGATTGTGCAATGAAAAATACTCCATCTTTTTCTAATACCTCGGCTAAGATGAATTTTGCCAGCTCCGATTGTAGTGCGACGATCTCCATGTCTAGCAGCCTTTCGTGCTTATATTTCTTGCGCTGTCGTTCAAAAAAGATAATATCCAAAGAGGAACAGTAAATCATTTTGTTGAATTATTAACAGACATAAATGAAATGGGGATTATACACACCAACTTATCGGCTTCTTCTGATTTCCCGCCGATGTAGCGAAGCATTGCCCACATTACATAAAACCCGCATTCATTGTTTCCCGCCGGCTGTGATAGGTACTTCCCCTCCATTTCGACAACCTTGAATAGGACCGGCGTCCCACCGATATGTCTTCTTCGGACACTGAGCAACATTAAAAGGAGAAATATTAGAAAGCGGTATGTGTGATTAGAAAATAATAGTTATTAGGATCGCTTACTAATTCAGCACTGCCACCAGTGCATCGAGATGATGAAATGGTTTTTTCTTCGAGTCCCACACCTCGAGCAGATTTTTGGCCAGATTAACACAAATAAAGACGAAATGGTTGCTGCAATCATAGAATCCTAATTATCGAATAATCTTAACAAAAAAAGAAGCATAAAATTAAAAGCCGAGAACACATACTCGCAGTTGTAGGCTAGAAGTATGTGGGTTTTCTTCTTCATCATGAATTCGTCAAAAACAGCAATCAATCTCTATTTCAGGTCTTCCACGTCACATCCATAGAGGCCTAGACATGTCCTCTCATGGACTCGCATGGGGTCCAAGAAGCCTATGTAATCCCATTTGCTTTTTAGAATGCAAAATTTTGCTATACACCTACATAAAATCATGGGAAGTGCTCAAAAGTTAACAATTTGTGTCTCGAGATAGTAGTTAATTGGAATATCGTGCGTGTAGGGTACTTACATAGTCCACAGCGTCAACATTTGAATATCGAGAGAGCGTTTCTTGTATAGCTGGAACAAGCACTCACACTCGACATCGAACTTCTCTTCTTCAGGATATTGGAAAACATGTGGCGAACGGATAATAACCTCAAAACCAAAGTCATCCGTCTCTGTTGCTTGAGCCATGTAATATTCATGTAACTGGCGCATATATGTTGTCAGATTTTTATACTCATGATCAGGAACCAAAAGATTGCCCCTTTCATACTTCATTGCCGGTGTTCCCATCCCTTGTACATCATAATAGATGTTCGCGGCCTCTTCCATGGTTAAATCAGGGTTGTCTTCGACTAACTTCATAATGTTCCTTAAATCTTTATTGTGTATTTCTTCGTCTCTTGTTGTAGCATATTTATTATGTGTTTGCCTTTCAAATTCGGACTTCAACAAAAACGGAGGCAGTGAGGCACATAGATTGAAGAAACTAACACAATCTTCCTTCGAGATGTGTGATGTAAATTTTTCTTTCATCAAAGTGGTAACGCTGCCACTGAACGGCATTTTTCTTTTCTGTTGGTCCACTTTGGGAGCATTAGCGACCGAATCCAAGGACCTTTTTTGCGACTGCGAGGATGTCCTTGATCTTGTTTTGGGCTGAGGTGGAGGAGGAGGATGACGACAAGAATTCTGTTTTCCCGGCGCTGATGAAGATGGAGGAGGAGGAGGAATAGAAGGAGACCTCTGTCTTCTCGGGGGTGATGGCTCCGGATGAGGAGGGTAGTGATCTCTGTTGGGAGATGGTGAGTGATCATCGTGGGTGGGCGAAGACTCGCAGTCGTCCTCATCATCAGAGGACAATTGATGGTCAAGCTTAATGAAGCGCTTGCACCAGGCCACTTGAGAGCCCTTGTTTTGACCAAGTTTCAGCCTGTTTTCCGCTACGGGGTACTCAATGGGTGTCTTGTTATACTTCTTATTAAGTATTCTGTCAATGGTGATGCGAGCATACCCCAGTGGAATTGGGCGGCCATTAATTGTCCTGTGTCCCGTAGGCCAGGCCTGGCCGAGCGCCACCTTGTCCTTTGTCCATTCCTGACGGATGTACAACCTGACATTGACGGGTTCAGTGATGTCGTCCACCGGATGAGGCACATTCGCCTCTTCTTCGTCGAGCGGGGTCGATCCACAGCTGCTGCGACCCCTAAACTGTGGGCTAAAGGTACTAGGAGTAGGGTTTTGTGGTACTACTGACCCCTTGGATAGCAAAATTTGCTCGACTCGCGCTTCAACGGTCGCCTCAATCCGTGCTTCCACTCTGTCTTCCATCTCTTTTAGTCTCCTCAAATACTCTGCCTCATGTTCCGCTCTGCCCCTCGAGCGGCTCCGGTAAGTGTTAGATTCTTGGGGGAATGCTAGTTTCCAAGGAACAACACCGGTTCCTCTAGTGCGACCAGGGTGCTCCTTGGTTTCGAGTGCTTGGATGAGCACGTCTTTCTCCCTATTAGAAGTGCGAGTCCCTTGCCTCACCACCTCAGTTACCTGGGAGATCCTCTGGATGAGTTCACTCATGGGTTGATTTGAGGAGCTAAAGCTCCCGTCCTTGGCACGCCATACATTTCTCCCCTTATAGTATAATACCGATCTGGGCTCCCAATAGGCGGTCTCAACCTGAACGCCTTCCTCAGCAAGGCGATCCATCTTTTGAAGTTCTGCTTCAAATTCTGGCATCTTTTTGGCGTAGCCACGAGAGCCGAGATGATGAGGATTCGTCGCTTTCTGCGAATTCTCCTTATTCTTGCTGCTCAGTTCTAAGTACTCCTCGGATAACCTGTATTCCTTGAAATCCTGCCAGAAGTTCTTCTGCTTGCTAAACTGTCCACCATCAAAATCTGGCTCTTTATTTTGGAGGACAAAATTCTTGTACAATGTCCCCTTGAAATTCTTGAAGCATGTCCCCATGATTTCTTTTGCTTTTTTCTTGACTAACTCCCTGTCATACTCGGCTGGGAAAGTGAAATACTCTAGGATCTTGACATCCCATATGTAATCCTTCTCGCTTTCGGGAACCCTCCACCGGTCATCATCTTTCCCAATCCACTTCCTGTACTTAATCGGGATGAAGTCCCTAACAAGTAACCCGAGGATAGTCTTGTATTTGGTCAAAGCTGTAGGCGGTGAGAGTGGATCCCTGAATTCATCGAACTCAGTAATATGCCAGTGTACATTCCTACCAACAGGAATCTTTGACATGCCTCACTTGGATCTGGCCTTCCTGCTACCCGAACCCTCTGGCTCCTCGGCCGGCGGAGGCTCCTACTAGAGACACCAAGTAAGCTATGACCCTCTCAATTGATTAGCGTGTGTGGCTACATAGTGACATGATACCAAAGTTACCTGGCCATCTTGGTCATTTTGACCCAGATCGAGCAGGCCAGACGGGGTCCATGGCTGCTCGTTCTCACCGACCTAATTGACACCGTTACCGTTTGTTGGATCATGCGGCTCTCCCATCCCAGCGATATCAGCCGCTTCTTGTTGCCGATCAGTTCTTCGGCGATGGGGTAACAGGCGACGATGAGTCATGGCTGTGACACAATCGTGGTTAGGCATGTGGTAAGTGGTAATGGTAACTCACTGAACAAGAGTTATTATTCAAGTTATGTGGCCAAACTAAATCTATTTAATGTTCTTTATCCTTGACATGATAAAAAATAACCTCAATAATTGGACTGTTTATTATTCGGAGATCAATGTGGTTTAGTAATCATACTTGCTACTGCTGCCGAGTCAATTTTAAAAGTTGTTTTTAACTGTTTTTCTGGAACAAACATCTATAGATGCCTTTTTTAAGCATGCTATACATTCCATCAAAATCAATTGACACTCTACCTATAGCGATTATACCTGTACACATTTGACAAGAATCCATCATTGCTTAAGCAAGAGCAAAAATTCTTATCTAACTCTTACACAAACAGAACACTCCCTACCGTCACAAATAAGATGTCCACAGTCATTAACGTGTACCTTTGACTGCTAGTATCCATTGCTTGCAATAATTACAAAGTACAGAGATATCATAACATTATGCAACTACTATTCAAGATAGATATGCTCATATCATTGTCACATATTCAATCTAACTATGTCAAGAGGTGTTGATGATCAATGTTTAAATACTTAGACTACACACAGCGCAAAAGGTCACTTAGCTATGACTCGAGGGAATAACTTGTTGCGACAACATGCAAATAATACCAATGGTTCTTAAATAGTTTAGGGCCATGATTACTAGGTCCTCAACAAATTAGTAGGTAGCATAATCTCTTCAGGGAAAAACTAACTGGTTTATGTAACAGCATGTCCATATAAGGATAGCTAAACCAATGTGTAACAGCATGTAACTCAATCAAATACGAATCGGCTACTATTAGGAAGACAACAACCGTGGGGCATTTCATCTAACTCTTAGCGGGCTGTGAGCCACGCACTCACCGTGGGGGTGGGAAAGCAGCTGTCCGCGCACGCTCCTGAAGGCCTCGGCGGTGCTCCAGCGTCTGGCGGTGGACGACGTGGGGAGTGCTCCGGCGTGGGGTGGTGCACGGGCGTCGGCGTCGAAGAAGAGGAGCGCGGGGCTAGGAACGGTTGGCGCGGGGTTGAAATTTTTCAACCCGCGTCGGGCTTTTATACCAGACCTCATCACTCCCGGTTCTAATTAGAAATCGACAGTGATGGGGGTACATCTCTGCCGGTTGTACGTAGAAACCGACAGTGATGGGGGTACATCACTGCCGGGCTATTCTTTAAACCGACAGTGATTGCCGTGTAGTGGTTACAGCATAAGTAACTTACATCACTGCCGGTTGTAAGTTGAAACCGACAGTGATGGGGGTACATCACTGCCGGGCCATTCTTTAAACCGGTAGTGATTGTCGTGTAGCGGTTACAGCATAAGTAACTTATCTTTTCCACTTCTTTCAAATACCTCCTACTGGCTCAACGGTTAAGACCCCGCAACTCAGCCCCCGATACCCGTGTTCGAATTCCGGGCAACCCAATTTTTTTGGTTTAATTTTATAATTTATTAAGCGGTCTAAAGGTAAAAAAGATAAAATAAATAAACCTTGGCACACATCCTATACTAGCGCTGCGGTTAAGTGTCTGAACTCTGTAGCCCAAGACCCGAGCTCAAACCCGAGGGCTGGCATAATTTTTTTTTAATTTTTTATATATCACTGCCGGTTTTCAAAATAAACCGACAGTGATAACAAGCATCACTGTCGGTTTTTTCTCATCACTGCCGGTTTTTTTAAACCGACAGTGATGTTGATATATATTAAAAAAATTCTTTTATATACTGAATAAATAGAAGCATATGTATTCCTATGTCAAAATGGCTTGAAATTTTTTTGGCAAGCATGTACACCCAAATTAAGACCCCACACAGGATCCTAGGTTTTTCTGATTATTTTTTTATTTATTATATTTTTCTCTGTGCTGAATGAGACAAAAGAGGGTGAATTTCATCTTGGACCCAATAGATTTTTTCATCCACCTCCAAAAAATTCTTATCCCTAGGACACATTAGAGCCTGTGTAAAAGTTTGGCACCATTCTGGATCTTTTTGTTGGTAGACTCAGTTCAGCCTATAATGAAACGGTCTCGTCGCGCAAAAATTCAATTAAACCTCAGAAAGTAGCAAATCATCTCCGAAAAATCCCAAACTTGGTGTTTCCTTCACACGTGGCACGTGTAAGCCTAAGAAAAAGTTTGAGACCAATACAACATCGAAATGCATATGAACCATAGAAACCTTGATAACCTATGTGTATAGTTATGGTTCGATAAAAGTGCACATGTACCTCTGTGAAGCATGTATACTCCGCCTATGTCGAAATGGCTTGAATTTTTTTGGCAAGCTTGTACACCTAAATTAAGACCCCACATTGGATCTTAGGTTTTTCTAATCATTTTTTTATTTATTATATTTTCCTCTGTGCCAAATGAGACAAGAGAGGGTGAATTTCATCTTAGACCCAATAGATTTTTTCATCCACCTCCACAAAATTCTTATGCCTAGGGCACATTAGAGCCTATGTAAAAGTTTGGCACCATTTCAGATATTTTCGTGGGTAGACTCAGTTCAACCTATAATTAATAGGTGTCGTCGCGCGGAAATTCAATTAAACCTCAGAAAGTAACAAACCATCTCCGGAAAATCCCAAACTTGGTGTTTCCTTCACACGTGGCATGTGCAAGCCTGAGAGTAATTTTGAGACCAATACGACACTAGAATGTATGTTTCTAGTTGCCCAACAAATGTTACACGAATTACATACATGACAATAATTAAACACACAAAGCCGTACATACTAAAATTAGAACCCAATTAAACTACGACCTTGAAAACCTAGCTAAATAAACATTACTTCCCTCTGTTTGTGTTTACTTGTCAGCAACTTTTTACTGTAGCAAATTTGACCATCTATTTTTTCTTCTAAAAAAATCTTAGATACTTCAATGTATATAACACTAATGAAGTATGTTCAATAAAGAATCATATATGTGAAAACTTGATGTATCTAAAAATCTTTTGCAGAAAAAACGTATGGTCAAAATTGCTACAGTAAAAATTTGGTGACAAGTAAACGAAAACGGAGATAGTAATTACTATCGGAATCACTGCCGGGATCGATCGGGCCACGCACACTAACATACCTCTGTAGCCATATATGGTAATTGATGTCACGTATTATGTATCCGCTTGTATCGATGAAGTCCAATGCCCGTATGAGTGCACTCTCTCGTGCCTCACAATACCGAAAGAATGGTCGGCCATAGATGTAACCTACTGAACGACCACTGCCCCTGTTAGTAATCCTTATGTAGTATTGGCGTCCTTCTATAGTGAGCTGGCCGAGGTTTCCATTGCAGAAGTCCCAATCGTACCCGAGTTGCTCCGTAGCTTGGTCTAGAACGGCCCACAAGCCACATGCAGCATATGTAAGGTCCTGTAGCGCAATCTGCATACGGAGAAAAAAGAAAAAAATAGAGAATGTTATTACAATAATAAACAACAAATAACCACGACTCTGGTATAAGTGACCATTTTACCACATCCGCATGGTTGTAGCTTGCAAACCATTCGCTTGCTTACGGGATGGGGATATCACCAGCATTCAAAGCAAGTGCCTTGAAGTGCGAGAAATCAGGCACATCATAGCAAATACATCGAAGTGCCTCTAAACAGATGCGCACGGCACTTAATTGGGCGCTTATCACGTCCGTGCTCTGTATTCCTGTCCCGTAGATATGGTTCCGATGATTTGAACCCCTCATAGGGATGAAAAAACTGAGTTCACACGTCCATAGCCGACCATTTGCATTAGATGCCATGTTCTCGACGATGTCCGAGATAAAGAACCAGCTAAGTGCTGTTCACAGCCAATCTAATGGGGATATAGTCTGCGACATATATGCATGCAACAATGATATTAAACTAATTACACTTATTTGTTAGCATCAAAAAACAAAAGATGTTGGAAAATATTTCATACAATAGCTGGAACAGGGAACCGTAGAATGGCCACATTAGGAGCGAATGGCTCATCGCCAGGGTGGAAATCTGGTTCTTGTGGTGGGGGAGGTCCGTTGTTCATACCACCTGATCGATAAAATGCAAAAAAAAATATGAACATAAAATATATGCACAAAAAAATTCTTCCAAGTAAAATGTGGCAACATAATTAAATATAGATTGAATGCAAGGATCAAATGAATATAGATAGAATATATACAAATGTAGAATGCAAAGAAACATGAATATAAATATAGATCAAATGAATATAGATAGAATATTGGAGAAGACAACATATCAATACCATTGAAAAATACAGGAGCCATGACCAAATCACGTAGAGAGAGAGTGGATGTCTTGAGAAGTGAGAGTGAAACGTGAGAAATGAGACTGAGAGAGTTCGTGGGTGGGTGGGATCGATGTATGTGGTCGGCAGTTTGTTTTATATAGGGGGCATGGACATCACTGCCGGTTTTTAAATAGAACCGACAGTGAAGGTGGCTATCACTGCTGGTTTCTAAATAGAACCGACAGTGAAGGTGTCTATCACTGCCGGTTTTGTAAATAAAACCGACGGTAAAGGTGCATATATGTAAAGGATATATTTATTTAGATACTATAGTGGGTAAGTTTTAACAAGAACGATATATTTATTTAGATAGCAATGAAATACATCAAAAAATTACAAAAGATTAGAAATAAGTTACATATACGATAACAAAGACCTTACACTAAAATTCCATATACGATAACAAAGACCTATTTGCGTACAGGTCAATGTTACCATCAATGTGTATCAACACATTATAATTTAACCACCTCAGTAGCATTCTTCTTGCACCAACTAGGGTTCAAACAACAGCACCGAGGTGGTCTACGAGCTATACCGGTTGGAGATGATAAGGTGGCATCGATGAATCCATTCCTCTGCTGTACATGGCCTTTTTCTTGGTACAGCCAGAGCACATCGGATTCAGCTCGGCACCACAGCGGATGGCTCTGTGAACCTCGTGGCATCTCCAATCTTCGGCGTTGCTCTATCTTCAGTAGCATTCTTCTAGTACCTCATGTGTGTACCATTTTGGTGGACTACGATGCATAACGATATATGTGGTTTGCTGTGAGAGGAAAACATTGTATCATGGCTGATAAGGCCTGGCTGAAATCAACATGCATGGAGAGGCTAGCTCCTGGCCGAGGGCCATTTTATAGGGGCTAGCAGTCGTGGTACATTTTTATTTCTGAACTAAAGTTGTTGGGGTAAGTGAGAGCAGTGTTCCAACTATTGTGGTCATGGGAGCACTGTTGGCATGTGAGGAGCATCTACACATCACTATTGGTTTTAGTTTAAAAACCGACTGTGAATTGGGCCTTCTGTGTCGGTTTGAGCAACCGACTGTGATAGAAGCTATCACTGCCGATTTTAAAACCAAAACCGGCAGTGAAAGGCCCTGCCACCATCTTTTAGTAAAAAATATAAAAAAAACACTGTCGGTTTGGAGCCTGCCATCGCAGCCTTTTTGTAAAAAATATAAAAAAGTTTGGCTCGCCTGAGATTCGAGCACGGGTCATGGGGTCAAGAGTGCGCGGTCTTAACCGCTGAGTTAGGATAGGGAGTTCGGTTAGAATGGTTTTATTTTTTTCTTTTATCCCATCGTAATGCACTACAAAATAATAAATGCAAAATTAAAAAAGTTTGGCCCGCCTGGGATTCAAGCGCGGGTCTCAGAGTACAAAGTGCGCGACCTTAACCGCTGAGCTAGGATACGGAGTTCGGTTAATTTGCTTTTTTATATATTTATTAATAGAAATAATGCAGTTAGTTTATATTATAAAATAACACAAAAATTTGTGTTTTGATTATTTAATTCTATGATAATTAATTAATGGTCTATAATTATCAAATAATAGTGTTTGTGAATATCATCTTAATATTTGATTACATAGTCAATAATTAAATTATAGAGATGCGCACAAAATATAAATTAAATATTCAGTGCGAATTACTGATACAACGTCTGCATAATGATTACATAGTTAACAATAATCTAACTTTCTTTAGGTGCATCAACAATGAGGGCCTCATTGTGATCAATTCGTACGTAAGCATGTTCGTCACCCTCTTGAAGGATAGGTAGGGGTACGTTCGCCCTGAATGGATGCATTTCCTGATAGCCCCTATAGTCTTCTTCGTCCGTCACTCCATCGACACCGACAATCTTCCTTTTCCCTTCTAGGACTACTTTTAGCCTTCCTTTTGTCTTGTTGTCCCTTGCATAGAAGACTTGCATAACATCTCTTACAAGGACGAAGGGGTTGTCTCTGTATGCGGTCTTTGTGAGATCAACGATAGTGAACCCTTCGCTGTCAGTGTTGATTTCCTCGAGCCGGACCCACTAGCAGCGAAAAAGAGCTGCCTTCAACGGACCGTAGGCTAGCTCCCATATCTCCTCTATGAAACAATAGTATGTCGCCTGCACATTGTCGTTCTCGTCGTGAGCATCAAAACGAACACCACAATTTTGGTATGTGCTCTTTCCATCTTGCTTTTTTGTGTAAAATGTGAATCCATTGATCTCATACCCTTGGTACTTAAGATATGTACTCAAAGCCCCTTGGCTAAGGCATCCAGTTGATTACCCAACTTTATTCCAAGCAAGCGACATCGCAACCAGCTGACAAATTCCTCATGTTTTTTATCTAGCCAAGCCTGTGACCTGCTCGGATACAGAGTTTGCAGTGATTGCCTGTGCTCGTCAATGTATGGCATCACACCCTCGGCTTGCTGGAGAACAGCGAACTATGCCTGTCTGAAAGAAACAGGGTCGTCTACTGTAACAGATTTCTCCCCGATCGTTCCTTTGCCACGTAGTCTTCCCTCATGATGAGATTCTGAAACTCTGATCCTTTTGCTGTCCAGATAATATGTGCATAACTCAATGGCCTCCTCCGTTGACCATCCTTCAACCATGCCCCTTCTGGCCTGAATCTGTTCCTAACGTACCTCCTGAAAACTTTCATCAATCTTTCAAAAGGAAACATCTGATGCAGGTACATTGGGCCAAGGGCTCTAATTTGGTCAACAAGATGAATGAGTAGATGCAATGAGATATCAAAGTAAGTCAGCAGGAAATGCATCTCAAGCCTAACGAGAGTTTTGGCTATATCCCGTTGTAGCTGCTCTAGCGTGGACACATCAATGACCTTTTTTGAGATCGCGTTGAAGAACGAGCAAAGCTTTATGATTGAGGCGTGGACCTTTGGGGGAGGATACCACGCAGGGCAATAGGGAGCAGCTGAGTCATAATGACATGACAGTCATGGGCCTTCATAGGGCCATAGTTGAACTTGAGTTCTCTCATGTTCACTAGCCTCTTCGGGCTCGCACAGTAGCCCGTCGGGACTTTGAGTTCATTGAAGAAAGAAATAAGCGCACGCTTTTCTTCCTTCTTCAATGTCCATGACGCAACCGAAAGTTCGAACTGGCCATTCTCTAGCTCCACGGGATGCAGCTCCTTCCTGATTCCCAAGTGTTGCATGTCAAGGCGTGTGGCTAGTGAATCCTTCGATGTCCCTCCCGGTGTCCATCAAGGTGTTAAGAGTGTTAGCGCACACGTTTTTAGTGATATGCATGGGATCAAGACAGTGGCGTACACTCAGAAATGGCCAGTAAGGTAGTTTCCAGAAAACCGATTTTTCTTCCAAATGCTCCCATCAGGCGCTGCTACTGCATTGTCCCCCTTCCCAAGGACAACCTCTAGTTTGTTGTTCTCGAAGTATCGTAGGCCCGTCTCGATATTTTGGAGCTAAGCATTTCTCAATAGCACCATTGAAATCTTTTCTGTTCCTGCGGTAAGGGTGATCCTTAGGTAGGAACCTACGGTGTCCCATATAAACTATCTTTGAGTTATTTGGCAGATTTACTGCATCGGTGTCGTCCAAGCACTCGACACATCCAGTATAGCCTTTTGTCTTCTCTCCGGACAACGAACCTCGACCTGGCAGGTCAGTGATTGTAGCAATAAGTACTCCCTAGATCGTGACATGTTCCTTTTTGTACTCGTCATAAACATCCGGCACACCCTTTTCAAACATTTCCACTAGTTCATCGATCACTGGTTCCAGAAACACATCGATGTCATTCCCAGGCTGTCTTGGCCCTTGGATCAGTAGTGGCATCTGGATGTACGACCGCTTCATACAGACCCAAGGTGGAAGGTTGTATATACAGAACGTCACTGGCCAGGTGCTATGATTGCTTCTAACCTGGTCGAAAGGATTCATCCCATCTGTGCTCAAAGCAAACCAAAGGTGCCTTACCTCTCCACCGATGTCCTTATAGAACATAGTATTGACAGTCCTCCAGTCATGCCCATCGGCGGGGTGCCTCATCATTGTATCTTTCTTACGCTCTTCGCCATGCCAGCGCAACAGCTTGGCTGACTTTGCACATGCAAACAGCCTATGCACCCGGGGAGCTATAGGGAAATACCAAACGACCTTTACGGGACCTCCTCTAGTCTTGGTACCCTCATCTGATGGCCCTTCCTTGTACCGTGGAGCTTCACACTTGGGGTACTTGTCCAAGTCTTTGTATTTTTCTCCACGGTACAATATGCAATCATTGGAACACGCGTAGATTTTTTCAACCTCGAGGCCGAAGGGGCAGATCATTTGCTTGGCCAAGTATGTCTTTTCTGGCAACTCATTTTTTTCTGGGAGCATTTTTCTTATTATACCTAACAACTGATCGAAGCCTTTATCGCTCAATCCGTTTGTCGATTTGAACTCTAACAGCATGATGTCGGCTTCCAGTTTGCTCATTGGACAATTCCTATACAATGGTGTTTTACCATCTTGTCTCATTTTCTCTAGCTTTCTCAGCTGTCTTTCACTAAGACATCCGGTCTCTACATTACGTAGCAGCTGAGAAATGCCATCGTTATCCTCGGTGTCGTCAACTAGCGTGTTCCTAAACACATTATTAACTGTGGCCATAGGTTCCGTGTTGACACCGGGTTCCTCGTCAGCATCGTGGATGGCTATGTCAGGCATGTCCACATCATCATCGTTTTCCTGCAGAACATTCACACCAACCTTGCCATGCATAGTCCATATCGTATAGTTTGGCATGAACCCCCTGGTAATCAAGTGCGATCGTATAGACTCAATTTGACGAAAGTTCATATGATTCTTGCAATCTTTGCATGGGCAGAAGACAGGGTTCCCATTCCCAGCGTGGGCTTTGGCATCGGTGATAAACTGGCTGACGCCATACATGTACCGCTTGTCCATTCGGGACAGATGCATCCACTCTCGATCCATCTCTGCACAAAAAAATACTGAGACAGTAATTAGAAAGAATTAATAAGAAATCGAGCTTCATGAACAACAATTGTAGCTCGAAAGTACCATTTTTGGAAAACATTATTGTACACTAATTATTGGAAAATTGAAATTGGTAGCCCCGGCCCTGTAAATTGAAAATCGTAGTAAAAAACAATTATTGCACAATATTGAAGAACAACTATTCTACTCTACTTCTAAGAACTAATTATAGCATCACATACTAACAATGATGATCTTGAGCACCATGGAATAATTAGCTAGGAATTTAAATGTGTTCATAGACACCAACCTTTTGGATAATGGATTCACCATAATTTGAGCCTGGCACAAATGTCCAATTGGAAAAGTGCTCTCTAGAATGGAGAAAGAACTATAATGAGAATCAAGCAATGTAGCCATCAAAACGAAGCTAATTAAACAACAAAATCAAAGGAGTGGATGTTTGTTACTAACCTTAAAGCAAAAAGACCAACCATTCTTCAAAATCCAAGCACTAGCTTCATGGTGAAGAGCAGCCGCAACAATGGAGGGAAAGGTCCAAATGCGCGTCTCTATTCTCGGGATGGAAGAGAGGAGGAAGGAGAGGACGGCTGCAGCCTTTTTGTGTTGTAGGCTTATCACCGTCGGTTCTTGGCTAGAACCGACAGTGATAGAGCCCAATCACTGTCGGCTCTTGGCTTAAACCGGCAGTGATGAGTGCCCGCCAAAACACTGTCGGTTCAAGCCACAAACCGGCAGTGATGTGGTCCTTCACTGCCGGTTTTAGCCCAGTCCCAATCATTTTTTTATTTTCAAGCTCATAACCGGCAGTGAAGGTATATCACTGCCGGTTCTCACAAATCCGGCAGTGATGAGGCCGGCAGTGATGTGCAAATCTAGTGTAGTGATCGTAGAATGGATTGATCTGCTTCTCAAACGAGGAGCCGGTGCCTGGTTGATGAAGAGCCGCAATATAACCAGCGTTGTATCCAGTGTTGTGTATGTGTGCATGTCCTGAATAATCAGTGTTATGCTACTCGAGTCTTTCGGTTTTTGTGAAGTTGCCGCGTCAAGAACAGCATCTTTAGTTTGGAGTCAAGTATGTACATACATTTTTGCTGGTATGTATGTGAAGCGTGCTCGTGAATTCTAAGCACAACCATGTCTGCATGACAGCAGATGTTGCTATGCTGAAATTATTGTCATTTATCCTTGCGTGCCCCTGTGAAGGCAAACAAAAAAAATATGAGTACAGGTTTCATTTTGTTTGACATTCTCTTTGGATAAAATCGTTTGACAATGCATTCCTTTCATGTTTGGATGGTTGAATTAAGTCAAAGAAACCTCTTAGTTTTGCCACGTGCATGACCTCAACTTGCTCAAGCATGCTGTTATCTGTGACCTGATCAGTGATCACAGTAGGACCGGAGGCCCTTGTCTTGATATCCTCCGCTGCAGTCGTCCTGCAGGCCCGCTCGAGGAGCTTCTTGCATTGGTGACAATGAATTTCAGAACAATTAATTACTGACCGCCAGTGCGATAGTGAAGGTTGAATTACCAAATCTAGGAGTCGTTTGAGAGGTTTTCACGGAGAATGTTCCGCAGTCAATAGCTTTCTACTAGTACACACGGGACAGAACACTGCGTGAACACTTGGGTGTGTGCCTGCCAACTCTCACGCTTGTGTCAACACTGGGCTGAGCCGTCACTTATGCATGTTTTCCTGCATGATGGGCCTCACTCAATGCTAACGACGGTGAGCAGGCCCTTGATGTTACTCCGTGATTTCCGGATCGAAGTGTCCCACCTGATCCCGGATCTAGATCTCGGCCATACTCCGACAGGATCTCATCGCCGTCATGGACTTCCCGTCTACGACGTCCACGCCACGCTTGCGGCACTCTAGCCGCCTGCGGCCACCCGCATACCGTCGGCGTCCAAAAAAACCCCTAGACTTCCTGTTGGGCCTAGAGCGCGCCGCTTTGGACCCTATCCTAGAATCACGTGTGTTGCCGGTCTTCTGTGATAGGTGCCATCCTCCTTCCCCCACCCTACGCGGCTGCTATGGCGGCGATTGGTGGTAGTGGATCTTTCTCAGGGGCGTCCGATGACCGGGAGGATGTTGCAGACCTCCTGGATCGACTAAACCTAATCATGGATGAAGGCGAAGTCGCCGCCTTCAGTGATGATGAAGATGAGGATGCTACGGTGGTGAAGTGGGCCGCGATCGGCAAAGTTCTCTTGCCATCAACCCTCCACATTACTACTATCTGTAATGCAATGAACCCGGCGTGGGGCAACCCGTTCGGCCTCAAATTCCGCTCGGTCGGGAGCAAGACCGAAAACCTTTTCATTGCGGATTTTGGTTCCTCGGATGATAAGAAAAAGGCGTTGGAAGGCTCGCCTTGGATGGTGGGCAAGCACGCTGTAGTCCTGCAGGAGTATGATGAAACCCTGAAACCGTCTGACGTGAGCTTCGCTAAGATGGAGATGTGGGTGAGAATCCTCAATCTCCCCTTCGGCTGGATGAAAGAAATAGGGGATCAAGAGCTGCTGGTCTCATTGGCGAGGTGGTCTGGATGGACATCGATGGTGATGGGGAAGCTAGTGGGCCGTTCTTGCATGCCCATGTGCTGGTGGATGTGGACATGCCGCTTCGGCGCGGGGTTATGCTGAAACCTAACAAAACCTCGAAGTCAGAGTGGTTCGAGTTACAATTTGAGAAGCTGTCGTTCTACTGCATCTCGTGTGGAATAATGGGTCATACAGAATTGGAATGTCCTACTCTTGCTCCGAGGAATGTGCTGGGGAAGCTGCCCTATGATCTCAGGCTTAGGGCGCCGGAAGAAAAGAAGAAGTTCTAGATCTTTGCACAAGCAGCGGAAGAGTCCTTTGGCAGTTCCACGGGAATGAAGAGTTCTTCTTCTCGCAACAGCTCTGAACGACCTCGTCATGGGCCGAAGGAGACAGGTGCAGAAGAAGATGAGGAATTGTCTTCACCTATCAAACCCAAGAGCAAAGGAGAACAGGGAAGGAGAGGTACTGACGGACGGGTGCCGATGAACCTGTTCAAGGAAAAAGCCAGGGACAACAATGGCCAAAGGAAGAGGATACTAGGTGCTAGGAACCCACCAGACCTCAACCTTCCGGCTCTTGAAGCGGAGGAGGTCCTGAGCAGGTTGGTCCATGATATAATTACTCAGCTTGGATCCACCTCAAGCCACGCTGAGGATGCAACAGAGGTACAAAAGAAGTAGAAGACCACTACCGCCCAACATACGAGATCGGTGGCGATTGCAGGCAGCGACCCCCGCCGGGCACAATGAATCTCATATGCCTGAACTGTCAGCGTTGCAGGTGGTCCGAGGCAGTTTGTGAAATCCACGAGACTACGGAGAGGTACAAGCACACGTGCTCTTTCTTTTAGAGACAAAGATGAGTGCCCAATGATCCCAGGAGTTGCGATAGCGTTTGGGATACCGAAATGCCTTCGGTGTTAGCTGCACAGGATTTAGTGGAGGCCTTGTTTTGATGTGAAAAAATGAAGTCTATTTAGATATCAAATCTTTCTCTAAATATCATATTTGGATGGATTTCGGAGAACACTGCAGTACATGAGACCTGGCATTTCATGGGTTTCTATGGAGACCTAGTGCGGGCCTATCGCAACCAATCATGGAGGATGCTGTAGTTCTTGTGCAATGAGACCGATCTCCCATGGCTACGTGTGGGCGACATGAAGTCCTGTATGTCCATGAACAATTTGGTGGGAATGATCGAGGACAGTGGATGATGGAAGGATTCCACTATATGATCTCCTACGCGGGGTTCACTGATCTCAGCTTTAGCGACTGATGGACCTAGATCCTAAGGGTTCCCCATAGGGCTGACTACACGACAAGGAGATGAGTCGGCCCACGGTCTGCCTGGAAGGCGCAAAACAAGGTGGCATGCTCTCCAAGGCAAGAAGACCTTACCTAGTTACATTATAGCAAAGTCTATCTCTTTAATAAGATTAGAACTCTTTTGTTGTAACCGACTGGGACTAGAATTGTGCAACTGCCCTTTAGACTATTGTCGGGTTCATAAACCCGGTGTCCCTCATGGACCGGCTTTTCAGCAAAGGCTCAGCCCAGCAGACGACGTTGTGAATGACGCGCAACTCCTGGGCCGGCCCAAACACCTAAACGATAGGCCAGAAGGGCGATCCAATCTCCGACCGGAAGGCCTAGCCAAGGAGGAACAATGCTCGCTTCCGACTCCGGCCCGCCTCTTCGACCGGAAGGCCTGGCCAGACACTGCCTCCAACTCCGACCTGCGTCTCCGATCGGGGATGCACCGAACCCCTGCTTACAGCTCTTCTCCGACTAGCACAGTCAGAGCCGACTGGAACCAACCGACTGGGGACGCCCGCTCGGTGAGGACCAGGAAATGGGCGGAGCAAGTAAGGCAGGGCACTCAAGTCGACCGCGATACCAAGGACTGTACCCTGCACACCTACAGGATAGTAACCGATAGGACATGTCAGAAGGGTGCCTTGCAACCTTCCAAGCATGCCAGAACCCAAGCAGTGTTGTGGGCGCTGACATTTGTCCTACAGTGTTGTGGGCACCATCAACTCCCATACCAGACAAACGCGGTAAGGCTCTCCCCACATGCATCTGGACATCAACAGTGTTGTGGGCGCCATCATCTACCATACATAGTGAATACGGTAAAACCTCCCACATACGTCTGACAACAACAGTATTATGGGCGCCTACCATCATCTTGTACCTGACGGCGTGGGCAACACGACTTAGTAGCATGCATACTCGCTCTCTCGCTTGTAAGGCTGTCCCCTTCATTTATAAAAGGGGATGCGCTCTCTCCCAACAGATAGATCCCTCAGTTCACTTACATCGATTCACCCTCTGCTAGCTTTTGACACTCTAAAGCTACACAGAGCGCACGCTCGAACACTTAGCACATAGCGGAGCTCCTGTCACTCTTGGCCATTCAGACCAGAGTCCGACCGGACCTCTTGCACCCCCATCTTTCTCCTTCTCGTTTGTAACCCCACTGCAAACTTCGAGCACCTAGGCTGAGGAATAAAGTCACCGACCGACTCAAACTGGACGTAGGGCACATTGCCTAAACCAGTATAAACCCTGTGTCATTGAGTGCTAGGCCACATCCGATCACAACGTACGGCAAAACTATAAATATTTACGTGTTGGTCACTTTCTACACTGTCGACAGAATATCATCGGCAGTCCTCCGAGGGGTATCCCACGAAGGTAGATTGATCGGCATAGAGGCGTGTAATAAAAAACAAGAAGGCAACAGAGACACACGAGTTAGACAGGTTCAAGCCGTCAGTATGACGTAATACCCTACTCTTGTGGTCTGTTTGTTTGTATTGGCTATCGTATGATATTGCGTGAGTTTGGAGGGGGTCCCTACCCGCCTTATATAGTCCGGGAGGCTGGGTTACAAGTCGGTTAGATCTGAGAGATAACCGGAAAGTAATAACATATTACAGGAATCTTGGGATCATACATATCCTAACAGATCTCGTAGTATCTTCAGGATATCTTCCTGATGTCTTGCGGGAGGCGTCGAGCAGAGTCGTGCCCCGCAAGGCTTTGTCTTATGGGCTGGGCCGCCCCTAGCGGCGCAACCCATGTGGTCTGTCGTGGGTATCCGGGGTCGTATCCCCCACAGCTAGTCCCCGAGCACCTTGTACCCATTGTGCAACACAGTCTTAAGCTTGTCCGAGCAGGTGCGAACAAAGCCGAGCAGTCAAACTCATGGTCCGACCACCGTGATAAGTTGCCGAGCAGTTGTCGAGCAGCATGAGCCATCGCCGAGCAGTGTGAACCGTCACCGAGCAGCGTAACCCAAGTATGGCTTGCCATAAGGGTGTAAGGAGCTCAAGTTCAGAATCGAAAATTTCTTCGCAGTGGACCAAGTGTGCCCACTTAGAGTCTGACCACGAGAAAGGGAGATAGTCTTCTTCAACTTCAAGAGGTGCCGAGTCTTCCAGAATAAAGCAAACACATTGACCGTGAGGTTAAGTGTGCCCACTTAGTCTCCGAGCCTGACAGTAGATGACATAGTCATGTGGTGCCAGGGTCCAAAGTAGAAGAATAGTAGAAGACCAGCCGAGCAGGCAGCCTGTCCCCGGGCATAACCCTGAAATGAGAACAAGCACATTCACCGCAAGGTGAAGTGTGCCCACTTAGTCCCCGAGCCAGAGTAATGGCTATACAGTAGTAATTACTAAGCCGTAACGGTTGGCGGAGAAGTCGGTGAATATTCGGCGAGCCGTAACAAATTGTGGAGAAAAATTGGTGATATAGGCCGCGGTTGCGCAGAAGCCCATGTAATGGCCCACCTTGTTATTGCGGAGAATTCGGAGAGGCGCCAATCATGGGAGCAGTTTCCCAAAAACCCTCGAATGCGAAAAGGTGGGGGGAGTGCTTTAAATCTGCGCCGCTGAACCCTGCGCTCCCACCTTTGCCACTTTGCCATTTTCATCTTCTTCCTTAGCCCTCACATTTCCAAATTCGCGTCCACATGCACTTTTGCCACCAGTCCCCATCCAGATCTGAGAGATGGCGCCAAAGAGGGGAGCCGTGAACCCAAAGAAGGCCAACCCAAGGAAGGCGGGTGCCGAAGCTAGCCGTGACGAAGAGTGGGTGTCGTCGCGCACAGGGGAAGCGGAGCTCGACAGATTGGTGGAGGCGGGCGTTCTTCCTGACCGCATCACTACCGGATGGCGGCCAGCCAGTGGTGAGCCCTTCCCAATGCTTCACACTGATGAAGTAGTGGTGTTTGAGGATTATTTCTGGCGAGGATTGAGATTTCCTGTTCATTCTTTTTTGAGGGATCTGTTGGAGTTCTGGGCACTTAGTCTGTGCAATCTCCACCCAAACACCATCTTGCACATCTCGATCTTTATCCACTTCTACGAAGTATATTTGGGGATTCTTCCACACTTCATGAAACATCCTCAATTTTCTGCGAAGGGAAAATCCACAGAATAAATTATAATATGATGAAACCAAAAGTTGATTCCATCATATTATCATATATCAGTCGATATCACAGTCATACATCGTAAGATTACAAGAATACAAGATATTACATCACTAGGGAAACACACCTATTACAGAGTTAATCTAGCGGAAGACTATCGAGTGAAGGCTCCTCCTTCACGGGCATCATCAGAGTTGGCATAGTGCAGCGTAGATTCCTTCTCCGAACCAAACTTGAGCATAGGCACGAGACCTCCTAATCCTTCTAAAGTCAGCATCTCTGAGAAGCAGGAAAATCTGCACACCGCCAGATGTGTGCAGGCCATGGTCAGCACCGATGAGCTTTAGTGGAAAAGATAAAACAAGAGGATCTGGCGATCCTAACATTTGGCTGTGGTTTGCATCCTTAGCGCATGAGAAGTAAGTAACAGTAGTAATGTAATAATAATGTCCAGTTTTTAACACATTCCCATCCACACACATCCACATCCAGCCATATCCATCCACCAACCATCCATCCCAAACCATCTCCACACCACCACACCTTATCCCATCTCACACACTCCGGTCGACAGGCCAACTCCCTCTCGGCCTTGTCTCAACGGCCCGTAGCCCCAAGGCTCACGACCGGAAAATACCTCAACCCTAGAGGGAGAATAGAAGGACTCATCTCACTATCTAGTTTAAGTGAAACCCAGGAAAGGTCCATAGCCGACAAGTCGGCATATGTATCGATCGATCAACCATACACTCTGCAGAGGTTTTACATACCCACAAGATTAGCCATCCTCGGAGCCTTGTATCTCCTAGGCAGAATTCTGGTCGCTTGCTAGCCTAGAACGATGCCACCCTACCTCTCAGCCCTGGAACATCCCAAGTCTAGTCTGGGATGGCTGATACTGTGAGTCGTAGACAGAGCCGGGGCCCTCCGGATGTCAAGAGCCGGGTCCACAAGGCCTCCTGAAGTCTCAGAAGGGTGTGGGGGAAAACCGCGCGCCCCGTACCTCCTTGCACATGTTCGCCTAGCAGTAGTGGCATCGCTCTACCAAGTCGTCCGACCGTCCCGCACCATGTAGGGTGAGTGGGATGTAAAGGATTCCCGGTGAATCTGAGTACTAGTAAGTCCTTAGGGGTGACCAAGCCAGAATGTCTTCATCAGGGTTTCCATTTACCGTGCCACCACTGCACCTCCACCCTGGGCTCCTCCCATCATAGGTTCACTCCCAGGGCCACCTCCAATTACCATTTACCCGCCATAGGTATTCCATATCCAAGTGCCTAGGTAGCACCACATGGCAAGACTCGCCCCAGGCTCGTCGTTATTCCGGCTCGGTCGACACAACCCTCACTCTCCACGCACCCAAGACACACTCAACACGCTCACACACCTCCAAGTCCGGCACCCATAGCCAAACCATTCCCAGGGGGTTCACCACCAGCATCACATCCCCGATATAATGCGAAGTGGAGTTAATAATAAGTATAGTGGTGTAATATGCAAGCAAGCAGGCAAGTAAGCATATATAAGTGACCGAATGCGCAAAGCAGGGTGATGTGGTAGAGTGGGTTGCATCAGGGTAATAATGGCACAGGTAGTAGCATGCATCAAAGTACTAGCAAGGTAGTGGTACAATTCTCCATTTGTTGGTGTTCCATTAGCAGGGTCACCTCCTCCTGCGTTGACTCCATTCCACAGTCCTTGTCGTCGTCCACATTCTTTTGGTCCGATCGTCAGCTACTCCGCGAAGCGACACGCAATGCAAGAGAGCACTCAACACTCGAAAAGACGACAAGACGCAGGAAAATCCAGTAACACCAGTGAGGCAATAAGAGATACATAGCTTAGCCCTCTCGGTGGTTGTCTGATTTCCTCGGGCCAAAGAGACAAGAGTGGTGGTTTGCTATGCACAAGCTTTAAGTCATGGCCAAGCCAGTATGGCTTTACGATAAACGGTTTTAGCCAGAGCTTATTCAGAGCAAACACCACGGCTCACGATCTTTTGATCCGGTGTCATTGAATTGACGGGGATTGGAAGTTGGGCCCCAAGAAAGAAGAACGACGGGGTTCGGCTCTTAATAGCCTTATCCCGTAAGTCACAATTGGACACGAGTAGCAAATAAGAACGATTAACACTATTGTAACTTGGCTCCAACGTACTTCGGCTCGCCCGCTATGGTAGAAAGCGGTAGCGCAAAGAGATTGAACATCAACGGTTCCCCTCGATCCACACGACCCAATAATGTCAGGGGCCGAGAAGAGAGTCGCTCATCACGACAAAAGATGCGGGAGTTAGCTAGGCACATCCATGTCATGTTCTCAGTCACATCTTCGGGAAAGATGGTTTTAGACGGTCGATCGGGTCGACACGCACGGGTCCGAGGTACGACATAGACCATAGCTTCGCTAACTAAAAAGAGATAGCCCGGTCTTTGATCCAATCGCCATGGACAAGGCGGGATCGAACAGAGCGAGCTAATAGGGCAATAACAGCAAAGAACGGTGGTCTACTCCTTCCGGCACACACGCCACGACAGAAGATAGGGCATCGGAAGGAGCGACTCACTAAAGAATACAAGTGCGCAAACCACCCATAGGGTACCCGACCTGGGTGCACTGGCACTAAGTCATCTCTCAGATTCATAGCGGTGCGGTTGTCACCGTGGGAATCAAGGAGATGCGATGGTCATACACGGTACAAGCATACGAGGGTTTTTGAGCACGAAGAGGCAAGTAAAAGCAAAAGAGTGGCGTAGCTCCATGGTCATGGCGAGGCGAACTCGCGGCCACAAGCTACACCAACGAGTTGGCATCCATCGTTCCATGACTGTTATCTCCCAGGTCATCTCCCACAGGCTAGGTCGCGAAAGGCTCGATGTGAGCGGGTGATATCCGCATCGATATCGATATCGATTTCGAATCCATCGCGGCCATGTCCTAGGGCCGAAGGTAGGAGTTAACACTCATAGTATTATGAAGTCAATTAAAGAGCGAGGGGTCGAGTTACACTCGGCATCACGGTCACGGCGAGACGGATCCCGCGATCGTAACGTCCGAACGAGGTACGATCCCTCAGCCGGCTCGAAGGCTCGGCACACAGGCAACAACACCAACAACATGTGATAAGACACGACCAAACAACCCGTCAAAAATGGTGGAGTAGCACATTCCATAGCTGGGTGATGGATAGATCCTGTAAGACAGTCATGGACAGATAGGTCGTAAGAATAGGGCCCAACAAGGTAGATATGCGTATACAGAAAGATGCGAGATGGGGCTTTCCATGGTCTCGGTAAGACATACGACTAGGGTTCATGGTCCAGAGGGTATGGCTTGCGGTAGACGGGGTCATGGTGGTCTCGGCCAGCGAGGCCATGTGGTCTCGGCAATGGTGGTCTGTGCAACGGTGGTCTCGGCAACGGTAATCTCAGCGACGGTGGTCTCGGCGACGGTGGTCTCGGCAACGGTGGTCTCGGCAACAGTGGTCTCGGCAACGGTGGTCTCGGCGACGGTGGTCTCGGCAACGGTGGTCTCGGCAGCGGTGGTCTCGGCAGCGAGTGGTCTCGGCGGCGGTGGTCACCGGCAGCGGTGGTCTCGGCAGCAGCGTGGTCTCGGCAGCGGTGGTCTCGCAGCGGTGGTCTCGGCAAGCGGTGGTCTCGGCAATAGTGGTCTCGGCAACGGTGGTCTCGGCAACGGTGGTGTCGGCAACGGTGGTCTCGGCAATGGTGGTCTCGGCAACGGTGGTCTCGGTGGTCTCGGTCACGCGGCTCAGCGTAGGCCTGCCTGTGGGCACGCAAACGGTGGATGTGGTGTGGTTTCGAGGCTCACGCAACGGCGTGCTAAGGCATAGCCATGCGTCTCCACATGCAAGTGCGCGTGCACGAGACGGCGAGTCCGACGACCGGTCTTTGTCGCCCGGTGATGTCGCAGCGTCTTGCCCGAGTGGCTTGGCCGGAGCTCGGCGAGATCAAGTTTGGGTCTTGGGTCGGTGGTCGAGGGTCGCGAAAAGCGACAATGGAACCAAAAGCCATGGGGTGCAGGGCCCGGCGATATGGCATCCGCGTACATGTGCTATTGGACGTGCGTGCGCGACGACGGCTAGGAAGCGCGACTCGAGTGCTCGGGACGCCCGGCGTGTGCCGTGTGCGTTGTGTCCGTGTGTGTCCCAACACCAGGGCTAGGCTGGAGCTTCTACGAAAGGAGGCGGCTTTGGGTGCATGCGGGGCAAGGTCACGGTCATGGCTATGGTGTGGGCTCCGTGCTTCAAAGCGTGCTCTTGCGGGTGGATCGCAAAAGCAATGGCCATGCTGCTAACTTTGCTGTCTGCGTGCTGAGCAGCAGAACAAGCCGGCTCAAGAAGGGGACGAGCAACAACACTAAGCAAGCACAGGAAAAGGTTGGGCCTTGGGGTGCTCACCGGAGGGCCCGCGGCGGAGAGATCGCGTGGCGCGGGCCGGGGTCCAGTGAGCAGCGGCGCCGGCGAGGTTGGTTCATCGACGCGGCCGTGGTGATCGGCGCGACGTCCACCGAGGCTGCGAGCGACGACGTGAGGTGGAGTTTGGTGGTGCGGACGGGCTCCGAGGCGGCGGCTCAATCATCTTTGCAAGTTTAGAAAGCGGCGGCGCGGCGGCGGGACGTGGACGCCAGAGCAGGGGCCGTTGACCGAAGACGACCCGATTCCCCATGGCACGGGCTCGCGTCATCGTGCCAAGGAGGGAGCACTGGTGCGGCTTTGCTTGTAGTGAAACGAAACAGCACGATGGCCAAATCGGTCAAGCACGATGGTGGGAAGGGAAAAGCAGGAGCTTTGGCGAGGATGATGCTCACCTGTGAGCGAGGTTGCTCGACGCAGAGAGGATCGGGCCGAGATGGCTCGGCGTGGTGACCCTAGCTCCGTGTGTGGCGAGCATGGAGCAGCGTCAAAGGGGATGTCGCGGTCGTGGCGCTTCAGGCCCGTCGGCGACGGCGTGGCGACGAGGTCGCGTAAGGGCAGCGCGGGCGGCTCCGGCTAGTGGGCACCGTGACCGCGTACTAGCGCGTCATGGCGAGGGAGCAGAGGGAGGCAGGGATGAAGGTGAGGCAGACTCGGCTATTCCTCGATGGCCTCGAGTCGCTACGACGGCCGGCGTGCACGCCGCGGCAGCTGCCGTCGTGCAACGCGCAGCGAGGCATGGAGAGGCAGCGAGATGGAGGGGGCTTCTGTGGCGGCGAACAGGAGGGAGTGGGTGAGGGCGAGTGCGGCTCAGGGGTTCTTATAGCGCGCCAGCTAGGGCTTCCGGAGGATGGACGGTTGGTGCCTCGACGTCCGTACCAGTGGCCACGCGGCGTTCATCCGATCATGGAGGGAGAAGCGGGGTAGGTGGGTGCTGACGTCGAGGTGGGGCATGGAATCGAGGCGCGCGCGTTCTGCTTTCGGGAGCGGCGGCGGCACCTGGGAAGCTCGTGGGCGTGACCTAGGGTTCGGAAGGTGCTGCGCACGGTGGACGGTGATCCTCGGCGTCCGTGCGGTTGATGAGCACATGGCCTTCATCCAAGGCGCGGGGTGGCTGCCGCTGGGCACTGCGGCTGACCGATGGGTCTCGAACGGGCATTGCGCGTGAAACGCACGCGACGCGGAGCGGTGGCGCCTGGTGCGCGTGCCTCGCTCTTCCACTCGTGCTGGGCTGGGCCGAAGCCTGCCGAGGAGGAAGGCGGCTTGGGCAGGCTGGGCGCTTGGCTGGGTCAGATTAGAAACTGGTCTCCGGTGCAGCAGCTACTTCTATACGTACATGCATCTCGTATCCAAGGAACGAGCACAGGACCATGCACAGGCGCATGCCAGCCTGCTGCTTGCGGTTGGGTCTGGCCAAGCAAGGCAGTGCGTGCTGTTGTGTTCCGTTCTTGGAGCATGGCAGACACGGAAGACCGGTGCGTGCTGACTACTCACGTGATTAAAGAACCAAGTACAGTGGCATGCAAGATGGTGCAGATGGTTGGATTAGGATTTAGGAGCATTGCCACGGTGATAAGATGGGCTAGCTGGGATAAGAGTTAAGGATTTTTCCTTTTGGGATTTTTGCCAACTTGATACAAGGAAGTAAAAGAGACTTCAATAAAGATCGTGTGGAATCCAAAAAGATTGAGAAACTCTAGGAAATTTGGAAGGATTCAAGATGCATTCGCAAAAGAATGTGACGGGAGTTTGCTACGGACTTGATGTGCTCTCCAACTCGAACAAAACCCAAAACCGACTCACGGACACAGGCACTCTCCTACAAACAATTCTATATAAGTGCAACAATTTATTTATAAATTGTTCTTAGTTGACTTAGGTTCGACCTAGCATCTACATGATTCACACATTGCTGGAAAATTTTTAAAAAGTTCGTATTTTTGGCTTCTCCAAAAACCCGGGTTGTTACAGTCCACCCTCCTTACAGGAATCTCGTCCTCGAGATTAAGGTGTTGCTCGGTCGGTGATGAGGCAGGGTGCTGCCTTCGAAGTCCAAACTTCTGTCGTGTTGCTTCTTGATTGGGGTAGTTGTTCCATAGAACCTTGCAAAAGGAATTGTCGTCCTTTTGTTTTCTTCGATAATTCAATACAAATTTGTACGGGGTGTCCGAGGGTCTCTAGAGGTTTTGTCTAGTCATATGGCGGTCTTGGTTCATAGCCCGCTGGGTTAGCCAGGGTCCTGGAGTCACATGTAGATAAAATAGCTTCTATATTTTTCACTCAAGCAATATAATCACAACAAGCATAAGAAGCAAAAGATCCAAGCACTCAAGCAGCATTACAACTCCTATATGCATAGTGTTGACTTAAGGCGACTCCTAAGCCTTTGAGTCTCACACATCTATCGATCTTGCGTGGGCGACATAGGGAATCATTTCCTAGTGGTCAACTTTTCATATCGGGGATAGTCAGTTAGTAGTAGAACTCAAGGTAGAGACGGGGAATCAAGTGTTAATAGCTATGACTCCACTACAGATAGAATGTTTGGCTTCTAAACTAGTGTTTGGTACTAAAGGTCTCGTCCTAAGTTCAAGTATGGCTCTGATACCAACTGAAACATCCTCAATTTTCCGCGAAGGGAAAATCCACAGAATGAATTATAATATGATGAAACCAATAGTTGATTCCATCATATTATCATATATCAGTCAATATCACAATCATACATCATAAGATTACAAGAATATAAGATATTACATCACTGGGGAAACACACCTATTACAGAGCTAATCTAGCGAAAGACTATCGAGTGAAGGCTCCTCCTTCACGGGCATCATCAGAGTTGGCGTAGTGCAGCGTAGATTCCTTCTCCGAACCAAACTTGAGCATAGGCACGAGACCTCCTAATCCTTCTAAAGTCAACATCTCTGAGAAGCAGGAAAATCTGCACACCGCCAGATGTGTGCAGGCCATGGTCAGCACCGATGAGCTTTAGTGGAAAAGATGAAACAAGAGGATCTGGCGATCCTAACATTTGGCTATGGTTTGCATCCTTAGCGCATGAGAAGTAAGTAACAGTAGTAATGTAATAATAATGTCCAGTTTTTAACACATTCCCATCCACACACATCCACATCCAGCCATATCCATCCACCAACCATCCATCCCAAACCATCTCCACACCACCACACCTTATCCCATCTCACACACTCCGGTCGACAGGCCAACTCCCTCTCGGCCTTGTCTCAACGGCCCGCAGCCCCAAGGCTCACGACCAGAAAATACCTCAACCCTAGATTGAGAATAGAAGGACTCATCTCACTATCTAGTTTAAGCGAAACCCAGGAAAGGTCCATAACCGACAAGTCGGCATATGTATCTATCGATCAACCTTACACTCTGTAGAGGTTTTACATACCCACAAGATTAGCCATCCTCGGAGCCATGTATCTCCTAGGCAGAATTCCGGTCGCTTGCTAGCCTAGAACGATGCCACCCTACCTCTCAGCCCTAGAACATCCCAAGTCTAGTCTGGGATGGCGTCTGTGAGTCGAGAGCAGAGCAGGGGGCCCTCCGGATGTCAAGAGCTGGTCCACAAGGCCTCCCAAGTCTCGGAAGGGTGGGGAAAACCGCCGCGCCCGTACCTCCTGCACACACGTTCGCCTAGCAGTGGTGGCATTGCTCTACCAAGTAGTCCGATCGTCGTCCCGCACCATGTAGGGGCGAGTGGGATGTAAAGGATTCCCGGTGAATCTGAGTACTAGTAAGTCCTTAGGGGTGACCAAGCCAGAATGTCCTCATCAGGGTTTCCATTTACCGTGCCACCACAACACCTCCACCTGGCTCCTCCCATCATGAGTTCACACCTGTGGCCACCTCCAATTACCATTTACCCGCCACAGGTATTCCATATCCAAGTGCCCAGGTAGCACCGCATGGCAAGACTCGCCCCAGGCTCGTCGTTATTCCGGCTCGGTTGACACAACCCTCATTCTCAGCATGCTCACACACCTCCAAGTCCGGCACCCATAGCCAAACCATTCCCAGGGGGTTCACCACCAGCATCACTGTCGATGTTTCACCACCGATAGCCTGCCACGGGGGTACCCGGGCGGTGTTGTTCGAAGCTTGCGTATCTTTGAACTTCGATGGTAAACGCAAGAGACAGTCGATTTATCCTGGTTCAGGCCCTCGATCGTAGATCGAGTAACGACCCTACGTCCAGTCAGGGTTTGCCTTTTGCGTTGGATTGATTATGAAGTGTTATGTTGTACAATTGTCCTCCTTCTTTCAGGAGCCCTGCCCTCCTTTTTATAGTCAGGAGGCCAGAGTCCTAGTCGGTTTACAATGAGATTTCCTAGTAGGATTACTTAATAGTTCTATTACTAAGATTACATGGGAAGAATCCTAGTTGAACTAGATCTTCTCTCTCTCTTGCAGGGGTATCCTATGGGTCGCATCGATCGACAAGCCCCGAGCACTTCATGGTTGAGCTCGAAAGTCTCGCTTTGCTCCTTCAAGTCTTGTTAGGTAGGAACAAAATGTTATCCGGTGCTTTACGGGTGAAATCTTGTAGCGCTTCTTGGGACCTTCGAGTGGTGAGTGTTTTGTGAAGAAAAGTACATCCATCTGGTTGTAGCCCCGAGCCTCTTGCTATTTGGAACAAGGAGCTGGAGGATCTAGTCTTGAAGTTGCTCTGATTGTTCGTCGAAGTTTTGTCAAAAAGAACTCGAATATGGCTCGTTCCGGGTTCTTTTTGTCATAATGTCTTGAAGTAGTCTGCGTTGAGGAAGTCTTTTGGTGACGTGCGCTTTTTTGGAGAAAAAGTGCACTCACTGAGTGTAGCCCCCGAGCCTCTTGCTATTTGGAACAAAAAGTTGGAGGGTCTTGATCCTTTATGTTTGTTTGAAAATCTGTGCTCTGAAGTAGTCCCTGAGATTTGAATTTTGTCCTCATCCGAGTAGTTTTTGTGGTATCTTTCCGAAGCGGTCCTTTAGTCCTAGATTAAACCATCATCCGAGTAGTTTATGTGGTATCTTTCCGAAGCGGTCCTTTAGTCCTGGATTAAACCATCATCCGAGTAGTTTCTGTGGTATCTTTCCGAAGTGGTCCTTTAGTCTTGGATTAAACCATCATCCGAGTAGTTTCAGCGGTGTGCGACTCTCGAGCCTATGTAAGGGTTCTTTTTTGGCGGGTGCAATTTTTCATAAAATTGCACTCATTGAGTGTAGCCCCGAGCCTCTTGCTTTTGCTTGCAAAAGTTGGAGGTCCAGATTCTATCTTCAAAAAATTTCGGGACTATGTATCCCCTGACCTCGTGCTTTCTCCGAGTTCTTTTCTTTTGAAAAAGAAGTCGGTTGAAGAATCTTGATGCGTCGTCGTCGTTGTAGTCTTGAGTTTCTTGTACTTTTTGTCTTTTGTCTTTGGTTCTGAGCCCCCGGGAGTAGTTGAAATGAGGGCCGAATTCCCTAGCTTAGTGTTGATTAATCTGTGATGCTGGCCGAGCCCCCGAGCGTATACCCGTGTTTTTTTGTTCAGGAAGAACTCGGATGCGAGGTCTTGGCGTATTCTTTGATAGTCTGCTGCTGTCCTGTCAGATGTAGTTGTATGGTGGTGGTTGAGTGTAAATGCTTTTGTTCACGGGTTGTCTTGTGATGGTATATCCTTCCGAATATGCCCATCTTGAAACCTTTATTTTCCTCTACTTTGAGCCGTCCATTATTGAGTCCTGTCCTTTCACTGTGTTCTTTGTTAGGCTTATTTTGTCGGTACTCCTGGTCCATGTGCGCCGCTCCTTTGGTCTATAAATACTGTCCCAGAGTGCTTGTTTTCATCTATTGGATATTCCGTTGAAACCTTCGTGGATATGAGCATGGTAGTTTGTGAAGTAGAGCAGCCCCGGGCATATTTTGTAGTTTCTGTGTGTCTTGTCGTAGTATTTGGAGGAAGTCTTGTGATAGGGATTAGAGGTAGGCTAATCCATGACGACTGATTGTGTGGATGTATGTGGTGGTAGTTGGAGGAAGTCCTGTGATGTGGGCCGTTCCTTCATCCGCCGTTCTGGGTTGATCTCGTCGCTTTGTCTTGAGGCTGTCCGTCAAGCGCAGATCAACACCATATCTTGATATCACATCGGTCTTGGGTAGACAGATGCTGCGCCGCCCTTCTACGCTCCATGTTGTCTGCCGCCTCTTGCCGATTTACGCCTTGAGTGCACTGCGTCCTTCCTTTGAAGAAAAGCGAGTGTAGGTGATGGCGGTTTGTCCTTCCGAGTAGCAATTTGGGACACGTAGTCGTTCCGAGCCTAGCCGTGTCCGCGTTCCTCTTTGCTACCTTGCTTTTCATAGTGCCGAGTTCGTTGGGTCTTGTAAGATTTGTAATCTTCTATTTTTGAAATCGCTTGTAATGTAACGAATCTTGTCTTTAAGATTTGTAATCTTACGCTTGTAATGTAAACGAATCTTGTCTTACGAGTTGTCTTTTACTTTTCATTTGTGATCCCCGTTGTCCATGAGATTACGGGTTCTTTCTCAAATAACCGGGTTCTTTTGTTCCTTGTGAGGTAGCCTTTTCTTTTTCTTCCTTTTTTCTTCTTGTTTTGTGAGTTGTTCTTGTAGCGATCGATAACCCCCGCCATGGTCGCCGGACGGATAAGTCTGAAATCTGCCTGATTGGTTTGTCTTGTTGTGTGGATTTGTGCCCTCCATTGTTTTAAATTTGCGTCGGTAAATGGACCGTCGTGTTCCCACATTGTGTTTTATCGGGCCTTGTGGGCGTTTGTATCATTGATAAACCTATTTAAAGACCCTTTGCTGCCCAACTCTTGCCTTTAAACCCTAGCTTTAGAAATCCGCCGCCGTCACCGTCGCGTAACCCGAGCATCATCATCCTACATCTTCTTTAGCGCCTCTCTTGCTTCCGCCAGTTCATGGGAAAGAAGAAAACCGCAAGCAAGTCTCGAGCGACCTTCCGTGAGCGAGGAATCATCCCTTTCTTTGATCGAAAATCAGGAGTTCGTGGCTATGAGGGCTGCTCGAGAAGGTTTGGCGGCCCCAACAACAAACGAAGACCAGTGCATGAGCTTCGTTAGCGATGGCTTGATCCAAAGCAAAGTCATCGCTGAATGGAGGGTTCAGGCGAGCATCGGGTTCTAGCTCCGGGTCTGGTGAGATTGTCCTTTTCGTTTCTTTTGTCGCCGGACTTTTGCCTTCTGCTTCCGCTTTCCTTCATCGGTTTCTTGGTTATTTCGGGATTAGTCCGAACCACCTAACCCCCAATGCCATTCTCCATCTTTTCATTTTTCGTTCATCTTTGCGAAGCTTTCCTTGGAATCCCTCCTTCTCTGTCTCTTTTTCGCTTTTTTTTTTCGTCGAAACCTCAACCCCGCCGTGAAGAAACCAGCGTTCTTGGCGGTTGTGGGATTCGATTTCGCCTGTGGTCTCAAAATTAAGTTTTTGACTATGACCTGGTTGATTCTCGTAAAAGATTAGCGTCTTTGAGTGGTTTCTGGCGCCAATTTAATCCCTTCCTTGCCATTCATCCCGGATCTGGTCTGTGGTGAATGACCGATGGGACAAGAAACTTGAATCGCTTCTTTGAGATTCAAGTGATCCAACTCACTCCTTGATAGGATTAGCATCTTTGAAGCAACGAGGTTTGACCGGCTTTGGTATCGTTTGAGCTTTCTTCGTCACATGGGTTCAGCCCTTGAAAGAGCGGGAGCATCTTGGGTTTGAGTATTACGGGGCCGAGGATCCTTCACGCATGGTCCCAGCTCTTGAGCTGACCGGTGAGGAGGTACTCGAGCGTCTTCGAAGATCTTTGAAAGGGGTGAGCGTCATTCCCCCCTTGTCACCGAGTTCTCAACAACAACCCTTGACTATGAGTTGTCTATCTTTTGTTTGAGTACTTTATGCACTCTAGCTGCGTTTGTTCTTGCTTAGCTTTTCTTTGTCTCGGTGTTTTATCCTTTTTCGTAGGAGTTTGGGCGGAACTTTGTCGACCGGTCTCTCTGGCCTTTCCTGTCGCTGTGGCGTAGACCGGAGATAGACTTCTTTGGGACTTTTGCAATTAGTAAGTCCCAAACCTCTACCGCCCTTCCTGGGGTTTCTTCTGGATTTGTTGATGTATATGAAGAATATGTTCCTCGTCTAGTCCCTCGCGGCCCTCGTAGTGTCCCGAAGAGGGGGCGAACGGATGGGTCTTCATCTGGCCTGCCTGTCTCCAAGAAGCCTCGCAAACCAAGTACTCTCTCAGGTACTCCAGTTGTTGCTAGCATGCTCTTAGGTGAGCTCATTTAATGCTCTTTGTTCTTTTATTTTCTTGTCTCTCTCATGATCCGATCACTTTTTATCCTTTTTTTCAGCAGGTGCTCTGGTTTCCTTGGCTGAGGATGAAGAAGATGATGAAGTACCCCTCATCATGCGGCGGTGAGTTGCTTTTCATATTCCTGTTGCATTGAATTTCTCTTCTTTGTCTTGACCTTTAGTATTGATCTTTTTGAAGTAATCGGAGGCCGGGTGTGAGCTCTTCCGAGGCTCCCGTGTCGACCTCTTCTGAAACTCCGGTGTTGAGTTCTTTGGAAGCCCCGGTACCGAGTTCTACCGCGTCTCCAGCCCCGGCTCCTTCCGCGGCTCCGCTGCCGGCTATTCCGCTCTCGCCGCCGGGTGGGCGGACGTTTTACCGTCGTGGTTCCTCTGCGAGGCCTTCTCTTGGCTTCACGAAGAAGAGAGTGGTTGGGTGAGTAGATTCTAGCTTTATCTTTTGGCTTTTATTTTCCTTCCTCTGGTTCTTATCGGTGTTCCTTTTATCACTTTTAGGTGTTTCATCTTCTCTCATTCCTTCATCGACTTCTTCTCGCCTCCCATTGTTCCAACGAGTTCTGAGCCTCAGGATTCACAGCATTCTATTGATGAAATTCTTTGTGGGGGCTTGAGCTACTGGCGGTTGCGGTTTTGGCCGCTCCGGAGGTATTTGTGGCCGTCGCGCCGGGTCCTTCCGAGGTTTGACTCGGCTTCCACGAAGGTTGCTTTGGTCGTTCCTTCTTCGCTCCATCCGGCTTCTCCTTCCCCTTTTCTCGCTTCCGGCGGTCCTTCTTCTTCCGATGACGTGGTGCAGCGATTCGATGCCACCCATCGATTGTCGGAGCTGACCGCAGCCTGGGGGAGCTTGTCGACCCTAGCGACTTCTTTTGGTGAAAAACTCCAGGTAGGTTTCTTGCCGTTCCTTTTTGCATGCTCGTTTTTTCCTCCGTCCTTACGCCTTGTTTTTCTTTGCCTCTTTTGGCTCAGTCTTTCTCCCGTGATCATTACGGCTTCTTTTTCTCATCCGAAAATGAGAGAAAGTTGTCTTTGAGGTGGAGCGTTCTAAAAGCCGATCTCGACCTTCTCCGGGCTGAGTTGGAGATAGAAGCGTCAAATGCACCAAAAGGAGAGAAAACCCTTCGTGCCGGGTAGTGGAGGCGGAGACCTTGGTGAGTCTGCGAAGAATGAATGCAAAGGTGCCATGGGTTTCTGCTGTTTTTCTTGTATTTTGATTTCCTTTTTTTTGACTTGTTCTTGGGTGTCTTGTCTAGTTCTCCGAAGTGAGAAGCTGAAGCTCTCGAGAGAGCATCGATGAAATGAAGGCTCTAGTCCGCTCTAGTCATAATAATTTGAGGAGGTAATTACTCATCTTTGAGGAAGAACTTGCCCTTGCTAAGCTGATTAGGCGCGGAGTGATAGAGATCTTGTGCAGGCCCAAAGAACTATTGAAAGCTTGACCAAGAAGTCTGGCGGCGCCCTTTGAAAATTGGAGCGTTCTATGGAAATCTTTTCGTTCGAGAGGCGATGTTCTCCGGACTCGGTGGACGACGGGCAATCTTGGCGCTTGATTCATTCCCGGATTCGACTCGTTTCCAAGAATTTGCGAAGAAGTGTGCCCAAGTATATACCAAGAATGTGCTAGCCCAGTCCGGGTCCTTGCTCGAGGCGCCTCTGTCCAAGATAGCGAGAGGAAAGTGAAAAGCCAAGAATACCTTGGCTGCGTTGAGAGGATGGAGCACGAGGTCGAAGGTTTAGCTTGAGAGGGTTGTAGAAAGTCTAAATATTGACATTTCCTTCCCGATGATAATGCACGATCCGATTGACCAGACTTCTTGTAAAGCTTCTTGTAATATTACACTCCTCTTTAAATGAAGATTCTTTGTTTTCGTTGATGTATTCTTTTGCACAGGTGTGGTCGAAGTTACTTGTCTTCTTTGAGTATTTTGTCCCATTTTCGTTTCGCTCCACAAAACAACTCATGTGTTATCCTGACGAGACCCCTCGATTTGTCGAGTGCTTTGTCCACGTTGTGACTTGTTAGATGTAAATCTTTGTGTTGACACCGCGCTATGAAAAAATGACTCGGCATAGAATGTTGCCTTTTGAGTGGCGCTTGTACTTTTTCTCGAGGAAAAAGTATTCCTATCTGGATGTAGCCCCGAGCCTCTTGCTTTTCGGAACGAAGAGTTGGAGGGTCTTTGGAGTTCAATTTCGGTTGACTAGTTTTGGCCTCATCGGCGGGCTCAAACGTCTTTTCAGCTATTTTGCTCTCGGTCGGGAAGCTCGGAGCTTGTTTTCACCATTTTGCTTTTTTTGTTTGGTGTTAGCTTTTAGCTACCCTCATCAATGTGAGCTCAAGCGTGTTTTGACTATTTTGCTCTCTACCGGGAAGCTCAGCGTGTTTTGACCATTTTGCTTTTTTGTTTGGTGTTAGCTTTTAGCTACCCTCATCGGTGAGCTCAAGCGTGTTTTTAGCTATTTTGCTCTCGTAGGGAAGCTCAAAGCGTGTTTTCACCATTTTGCTTTTTGTTTGGTGTTAGCTTTTAGCTACCCTCATCGGGCGAGCTCAAGCGTGTTTTCGGCTATTTTGCTCTCGGTACCGGGAAGCTTAGGCGTGTTTTCAGCCATTTTGCTTTTTTGTTTGGTGTTAGCTTTTAGCTACCCTCATCGGTGAGCTCAAGCGTGTTTTCAGCTATTTTGCTCTCGGCCGGGAAGCTCAGGCGTGTTTTCAGCCATTTTGCTTTTCCTCTTGGGTAAACAACTCGTTGGAAAGTCATGATAAGACATGCTGTGGATAAATATCATCTTTATTGATCATGAATATGAACTAATACATATGTTGTCGAAGAATATCGTCTTTCATCAATTGTGAATGTTGGTCCCTTGTGGCTTGCATATCTGTTTGATCTTGAGTTGTTTTTACGCGTAGAATCTTCTTAGCTGGCTGATGTGCCATGTATTGCTGACTTCTTTTCCATCTTCGGTTATCAACTTGTATGTGCCTGGTCCGGTGACCTTTGTGACAATGAACGGACCTTCCCATGGACTGAGAAGCTTATGTCGCCCGTCAGTCTTTTGTATCCTTCTTAGTACTAAGTCTCCAACTTGTAGTGATCGAGGATGGGTACTTTTGTTGTAGTGCCGCCTTAAACCTTGTAGGTATCTGGCTGATTGGAGGGTAGCATTTACTCGACTTCTTACGAGTACGAGTTCTAATCTTCTTGTTTGTTCTCGCTTCTCCTTCATCGTATTGTTCTATCTTTGGTGATGTCCAGATCCGATCGGCGTGAGCGATGACGACTTTCGATCCGTAAACTAGGAAGAAGGGTGAATGGCCTGTTGCTCTGCTTATTTGAGTTCGTAGCCCCATACTACTTTTGGTAATTCTTCAATCCATTTGGACCCATAGTCAACTAGTTCTTCGTATAACCTTGGTTTTAATCCGGCTAGTATGAGTCCATTGGCCCTTTCTACTTGTCCGTTGGCTTACGGATGTGCACATGACGCATAGTCTATCTTTGAAACCACGGTCTTGTGCCCGACTTCAATTACAGTAGCTATGAAGGGGAGCCTAGATCTGTGATGATTCGATTGGGCATGCCAAAGCGGTGCATAATTTCTTGGATGAATTCATTTGCTTTGGTGGTTGCTGTACTTCATGAGTGGTTTGTATTCAATCCACTTGGTGAACTTGTCGATTACCACAAAGATGTACTCGAAGCCGCCATTTGCTTTCTTGAGGGTCCCACTTGATCCAGCCCCATTGAGAGGAAAAAGGCCAAGCGGGTGGGATGCGAGATAAGATTGTGAGGCACATGGGCTTGTCTTGCAAACATTTGGCAACCTTTGCATTTTTCGACAAGTTCTTCTGCGTCTTTTAGAGCGGTTGGCGATAGAATCCGGTCTGAAATGCTTTTCCAACCAAAGTGTCCTTGAAGCGGCATGATTTCCACAAACAACTTTGAGTGTATCTCGTCTAGGATCTCTTTGCCTTCTTCAAATGAAACACATTTCGGAGTACTCTCGATGATCTTTGCTCTTCTGTAGAGTCTATCTCCTACTAAAACGTAGTTTTTGCTTCTGCGAACAACTTGGGTGGCTTCCGCTTTATCTCTTTGGTAATTTATTTTCTTTGATATAGTCGATGAAAACTTGGGTCCATGGGGTGTTGATTACCAAGATCTGAACGCCTTTAGCCTGAATTTCGTTGGATGTCTCACGGGTTGTTTGATAGAGGAACCGATAGCTCTTCTATAAATCGCCGGGTGGAACCTTTGCTCTGTCGATCCGAGCTTGGCAAGGACATCTCTTTGCAATGTTGGAATCGCGTAATGCGTGTAAAATTTCTAATCCTTGGAAATATTTTTCAAGTTTCCGTATTTTTGGCACGATAAGCACCCATGTTTTTTCTTTTTGCAATCCCAATCTTTGTTTACTTGGTTGATGACTCTTCTTTGAATCGCCATATACGAGTAATCTCTTTATTCCGAGGGTAATTGCCACTCGTAGCCCGTGGATGAGGGCTTCATATTACGCTTCGTTATTTGTAGCTTGCCATAATATCTGAAGGACGTACTTGAGTTGTTTTTCTACGGAGAAATGAGGATACGCTTCGCTGCAGCTCCGCCTAGTTTGAGCGACCCATCAAAGTACATCTTCCGATTGGTCAAGGATTGTATCGATAAAGGTCTTTGAATCTCTCATCCACTCGGCCACAAAATCGGCAAGGGCTTGAGATTTGATTGCTTTCCGTGGGGTGAAGTCGATGTTAAGAGCTCCAAGTTCAAGCGCCCACTTTGATATGCGTCTGTCGCATCTCTGTTGTGTAAAATGTCTCCGGCGGGAAGTTTGTCACCACGGTAATTTTGTGGCTTTCGAAATAGTGGCGAAGCTTGCGTATGAGGTGATAAGTAGGGCGTAGAGTAGTTTTTTGTACATGCGGTACCGGATTTTTGATTCGAGACAATACTTATTTGATGTGTAGTACGGGTCGTTGTACTTTATACACACGTCCTTCTTCTTCTCTTTTCACGACTATTGTCGTCTTGACTCTGATAGTAGTCGCGCAATGTATAGCATCATGTCTTCATCTTTCCTTGGGGAGTGAGAATTGGTGAGGATGTGAGATATGCCTTAAGTTTCTTGAAAGCTTCATTGACCTCCTTTGTCCATTCAAACTTGTCATCTTCTTTAGTAGTTTAAAGAAGGGTAACCCCTTTTCTCCAGTCTTGATATGAAACGATTGAGGGCCGCCATGCATCCTGTTAGTTTCGAACATCTTTGATACTCCTAGGTTGCCCCATTTTCATTATAGCTCGAATTTGCTTGGTGCTGGCTTCAATCCCTTGTTGGTGACCAAAAATCCGAGTAGTTGCCTGAAGGAACTCCGAATACACATTTATTTGGGTTCAATTTCCATCTCCATCTCTTCAAGTTTTCAAATGTTTGCTTTAAATCTTCAATCATGGTGTCTGGGTTCTTTGTTTTCACCACTACATCATCCACGTATGCCTCCACATTTTCACCGATTTGATCTCCAAGGCAAGTTTGTATAGCTCTTTGGTATGTGGCACCAGCGTTCTTTAGTCCAAACGACATGGTCTTGTAATGATAAGCACCGAGCGGAGTAATAAAAGAAGTCTTGCTCTGGTCTTGTTCTTTTAATGCAATCTGGTGATACCCTGAATAGCAATCGAGAAAGGATAATAGTGCAGACCCCGCTGTTGAGTCGACTATCTGGTCAATGCGTGGTAGCCCGAATGGATCTTTTGGGCAATGTTTGTTGAGATCCGTGTAGTCGGATTTTTATCGCCACTCGTCGTGTTCTTCTTTTGCACAAGGACCGGGTTTGCTAGCGGTCCGGATGAAGGATTTTTCGATGAATCCGGCTGCCATCGGTTTTGTGATTTCTTTTTTAATCGCTGCCGTTTTTGTCGGGTGAGAATCGTCGTAGCCGTTGCTTTTCTGTGCTTGGAGTTTTCATTAACATCAATTACGTGCTCGCCAACTCTCTTGGGACACTGGCATGTCGCCGGCTTCAGCGAAGATATCTTTGTTGTCCCAAAGAAAGTTGGTGGCGTGAGTTCCTATTTTGCCGAGAGGTGAGCATCGATGGTTCTTTGTCTTGGAGGTATCGCCGATGCCCAAATCGATTTGCTTGACGTCGGCTTCTTTTGGTGGTGTGATGATCTTTGGGCTTTTTTAGCCGGTATTTCTAATTCTTCTTGGCTTATTTCCGCAGACAATTGTGGCTATTTGTTTTCTCCCATTGTCGGTTGTGCTTTTTGCATAATTTGGATTACTGAACGTCGCAATCAAAAGCACGCTTCAAATCGCTTCGAAGAGAAAGGATACCGTTGGGTCCTGGCATCTTAAGCAATAAGTACGGATAATGTGGTATTGCCATGAATTTTGCCAGTGCTGGGCGTCCGAGGATCGCATGATATGACGAATCGAAGTCTGCGACCTCAAATTTGATAAACTCTGTTCGATAGTTCGCAGGAGTTCCAAAAGTGACGGGTAAAGTAACTTGTCCGAGTGGCATGGCTGCTTTGCCGGGTACTATTCCGTAAAAGGGGGTGCTTGTTGGTGTAATCATCCCAGCGAGTTGTAGTCCCATCTTCCTTAGTGTTTCTGAAAAGATGATGTTGAGTCCAGCTCCCCATCAATTAGTACTTTGGTGACAGGTCATACCGGCAATAGTTGGGTCTAAGACTAGTGGGTAATGGCTGCGTTCCCCACGCTAGTCCATTGGTCTTCTCTTGAAAAATGGATTGGATATTGTGACCAATTGAGATATCTTGGTGTTAGCCGTTTCTGCCGTCATGATAGTCCGTAGTGCTAGTTTTTCTTGACGTTTGCTTGTGCAATCTGGGGCCCCGAGAAGATCATCGCTACCGTTCCCACAGGGTTTTTGAAATCCCTTGTCCTCAAGGTTGTCTTCATCTTTCTTGTGATTATCCTCTTTGGTGTTCTCCTTACTGTCTCTTCTCGTGTATCGATCATTGAAAGTGTAGCAGTTTCCGATGGTGTGTCTCCCGTTAGGGTGTAACGGGCAACGTATGTTTTCAATGTCATCATATCTTTTGGGTTTGGAAAACTTCTTTGATTTGTCGGCCATTGCCACGGTATTGTCTGGTCTACGCTTTCTTTCTTGATGTCTGCGATTTCGATGATTTTGCCTATCCGGGTTGTCTTGGTTGCTTCTATCCGGGAACCTTTCTCGTGTTTTTTCTTCTGCAGTAATCATTTTTTCTACTGTTCGTCTGAATTCTTCATTGTTTCTCGGATTTTCTTTGCAGAAGTCTTGAAATTACCACCTAGCCATGATTCCGTGAGAGAAGGCTTCAATTACTTCTCGTTCGGTGATGTCATGCACTTGAGCCCGTAGTTCACCGAATCGCCGATAGTAATTTCTGAGACTTTCGCCCCCCTTTTGTTTGAGTCCTTTTAGTTCGGCATGAGTGATCGGGTGTGTGATGATACCTACGAAATTTTCATAGAAAGCTCTTTGCAAGTCTTCCCAAGTTCTGATCGATCCTAGGTTCAATTTATCGAACCATTGGAGGGGCATCGCTTCCAGTGCCATGGGAAAGAACAAGGTTTTGATATCATCGTCTCCTCCGGCTAGTTCAATTGATTGTGAATATATTCTGAGCCATTGTCTTGGTTCGGTTTTGCCATCATACTTGGAGTGATTAGACGGTTTGAATTTGTGAGGTAATCGATCGATGCCAACCTGTTTGCAAAAGCAGGGAATCATCATGCGTTCGGCTTCCTTGAATTCGGATTCGACTCCTTCTTACGGCCAAGTGTTGTTTTGATGGGAATAATTGCGCGAGGGCATGTCTGGTAGGCCCTCTACTCCTGGTCTTCCTTGGTTGTTCAAATTGATGGCCCCGACTATGTTTCCTCCTACTTTCTTCGTTATGGCTTCCACTTTGGTCCAAGTCTTTCAAAAGCGGACTTCCTTTGATTTTGATCTTCTTGCTCTGCTGGGTTGTTGATCTGGCGGGTAGTCTTGATCGGGTTCTCTCTTCATGTGTTCTTGGGATCGTTGGACCGGAGCAAGTCCTGGAGCTGTTCGTACTTCTCTCCGTGATGTGAAGTTGCCCTGAGTTCTTCTAATGCTTCTCGAATCTTATCGTAAAGGCGTACTCTTCGTGCGTCTCTCTTGACCTCTTGTTGTGATTTTCTTTTGTCGTATTCACCAATTTCGACTCAGATCTGGTCCGAGCTTCTCTCTCTATTTGTCGAGCGTGTCTTTGGCGCCCTTGTTTCAACTTTGTTTTTCCTTTTCTAGCTTTGTCTCGACTCTCGGTTTCTCCATCGTAGCCCCGAGCAAAGGGTGATATGTTGGATTCGATTCATCGATGACGACGACATCGGGTGCTTACAGGGGGTTTAATGGTGACCGAGGGCGCCGAACCATGAGCACTTCCCGTGCGTGAGTCGTTCCGTTATTGTTGTTAGTTTTCATCTTGTCGGAGTTCTTGATGACTTGATGATCGCCTCGACGTCAGAGATTGAGTCTCCCTCTTGGTAAGGTAGAATAGCTGTTGTTGTTGTGCCGACTAGTTGGGTTCCGCTATCCTCGAGAACGGATCACGGCGATGGATGATCTGATCTTGCGATGTTATCGTTAGTCTGAGACCCTCCGAGCTCTGTCGGTGGTATCCCAAGTGTTGATTTGAAATACCTTTCAAGCTGTCCCACGATAGGATTTTGTCGTGTTGTCGAGCCCAAATGGAAAAGAACTCGGCCTTTTGAAAAAATTCTGAGGGTAATCCGAGTTGTTTTGGGTTGTGCTCTGGAATCTTGCCAAAAAGGAACTCGACTTCTTGAAAGCACTCGAATAGGACTTCATCTCGGATCTGAGCTTGAATTTGAGTCGGATGCGTGTAGCCGTGGAATCTTATTGAATCGGGTATTATGGGCTGCTTGCGAATCTTCTGATGAGCTGATCCGTCGTAGTTGTCAAAATAGAGGATTCTTCATGATGATCCGGATCTTTGAGGAGATGACTTTGAAGCTTGCCGTAGTTGTCCGCGTCGCAGATCCACGAGCCGAAGATGAAAATCGATCCCGTCGGGAAGATCATGTTATTGAGGTCCATCGAGGTCTCGGATGCAAAGTTGCCGAAGTCCCCTACCGCGGCGCGCCCATTGTCGATGTTCACCATCGATAGCCCGCCACGGGGTACCGAAGCAAGTGTTGTTCGAGCTTCGGTATCTTTGAACTCGATGGTAAGCGCAAGAGACGATCGATTTATCTGGTTCGGGCCCTCGATCGTAGATCGAGTAACGACCCTACGTTCAGTCAGCGTTTGCCTTTTGCGTTGGATTGATTATGAAGTGTTATGTTGTACAATTGTCCTCCTTCTTTCAGGAGCCCTGCCCTCCTTTTTATAGTCAGGAGGCCAGAGTCCTAGTCGGTTTACAATGAGATTTCCTAGTAGGATTACTTAATAATTCTATTACTAAGATTACATGGGAAGAATCATAGTTGAACTAGATCTTCTCTCTCTCTTGCGGGGTATCCTGTGGGTCCCGCATCGACAATCACATCCCCGATATAATGAGAAGTGGAGTTAATAATAAGTATAGTGGTGTAATATGCAAGCAAGCAGGCAAGTAAGCATATATAACTGAGCGAATGTGCAAAGCAGGGTGACGTGGTAGAGTGGGTTGCATCAGGGTAATAATGGCTCAGGTAGTAGCATGCATCAAAGTACTAGCAAGGGAATAATTTATAAAGCGCTAGCAGTTCTAGATATTATGCAATGTGTAATAGGATTCTCTAAAAGAGGGTGCTGCCATGGCACCTGCGATGTAGAGGTAGTAGTGGTACAATTCTCCATTTGTTGGTGTTCCATTAGCAGGGTCACCTCCTCCTGCATTGACTCCATTCTGCAGTCCTTGTCGTCGTCCACGTTCTTTTGGTCCGATCGTCAGCTACTCCGCGAAGCGACACGCAAGGCAAGAGAGCACTCAACACTCGAAAAGACGACAAGACGCAGGAAAATCCAGTAACACCAGTGAGGCAATAAGAGATACATAGCTTAGCCCTCTCGGTGGTTGTCCGATTTCCTCGGGCCAAAGAGACAAGAGTGGTGGTTTGCTATGCACAAGCTTTAAGTCATGGCCAAGCTAGTATGGCTTTACGATAAACGGTTTAAGCCAGAGCTTATCCAGAGCAAACACCACGGCTCACGATCTTTTGATCCGGTGTCATTGAATTGACGGGGATTGGAAGTCGGGCCCCAAGAAAGAAGAACGACGGGGTTCGACTCTTAATAGCCTTATCCCGTAAGTCACAATTGGACACGAGTAGCAAACAAGAACGATTAACACTATTGTAACTTGGCAGCAACGTACTTCGGCTCGCCCGCTATGGTAGAAAGCGGTAGCGCAAAGAGATTGGACATCAACGGTTCCCCTCGATCCACACGACACAATAACGTCGGGGGTTGAGAAGAGAGTTGCTCATCACGACAAAAGATGCGGGAGTTAGCTAGGCACATCCATGTCATGTTCTCAGTCACATCTTCGGGAAAGATGGTTTTAGACGGTCGATCGGGTCGACACGCATGGGTCCGAGGTATGACATAGACCATAGCTTCGCTAACTAAAAAGAGATAGCCCGGTCTTTGATCCAATCGCCATGGACAAGGCGGGATCGAACAGAGCGGGCTAATAGAGCAATAACAGCAAAGAACGGAGGTCTACTCCTTCCGGCACACACGCCATGACAGAAGACAGGGCATCGGAAGGAGCGACTCACTAAAGAATACAAGTGTGCAAACCACCCATAGGGTACCCGACCTGGGTGCACTGGCACTAAGTCATCTCTCAGATTCATAGCGGTGCGGTTGTCACCGTGGGAATCAAGGAGATGCGATGGTCATACACGGTACAAGCATACGGGGGTTTTTGAGCACGAAGAGGCAAGTAAAAGCAAAAGAGTGGCGTAGCTCCATGGTCATGGCGAGGCGAACTCATGGCCACAAGCTACACCAACAAGTTGGCATCCATCGTTCCATGACTGTTATCTCCCAGGTCATCTCCCATAGGCTAGGTCGCGAAAGGCTCGATGTGAGCGGGTGATATCCGCATCGATATCGATATCGATTTCAAATCCATCGCGGCCATGTCCTAGGGCCGAAGGTAGGAGTTAACATTCATAGTATTATGAAGTCAATTAAAGAGCGAGGGGTCGAGTTACACTCGGCATCACGGTCACGGCGAGACGGATCCCGCGATCGTAACGTCCGAACGAGGTACGATCCCTCAGCCGGCTCGAAGGCTCGGCACACAGGCAACAACACCAACAACCAGCGATAAGACACGACCAAACAACCTGACAAAAATGGTGGAGTAGCACATTCCATAGCTGGGTGATGGATAGATCCTGTAAGACAGTCATGGACAGATAGGTCGTAAGAATAGGGCCCAACAAGGTAGATATGCGTATACAGAAAGATGCGAGATGGGGCTTTCCATGGTCTCGGTAAGACATACGACTAGGGTTCATGGTCCAGAGGGTACGGCTTGCGGTAGACGGGGTCATGGTGGTCTCGGCCAGCGAGGCCATGTGGTCTGGGCAACAGTGGTCTGGGCAACGGTGGTCTCGGCAACGGTAATCTCGGCGACGGTGGTCTCGGCGACGGTGGTCTCGGCAACGGTGGTCTCAAAGAATAGCGGTGGTCGGCAGCGAGTGGTCTCGGCAGCGGTGGTCTCGGCAGCGGTGGTCTCGGCAACTTTGGTCTCGGCAGCGATGGTCTCGGCAGCGATGGTCTCAAAGAAGCGGTGGTCACCGACAGCGGTGGTGGTCTCGGTCACGCGGCTCGGCGTAGGGCTGCGCATGTGGACGCATAAGCGGTGAAAGCGCGGCGCGCGTCTCCACATGCAAGTGCTTGGCGTCTGCAGACGGCGAGTCCGATGACCGGTGGTGTCGACGGTGACGATGCACGCGTCTTGCCCGAGGGCTTCTTTGGGGCTCGGCGAGATCAAGTTTGGGTCTTGGGTCGGTGGTCGAGGTCGCGAGTGCGGCAAATGGAACAAAAAGCCATGGGGTGCAGGGGCGAGGGGCGGCGATATGGCATCCGCATACAGGTGCTATTGGACGTGCGTGCGCAACGGTGGCTAGGAGGCCGCACTCGAGTGCTCGGACGCCGACGTGTGTCGTGTGCGTTGTGTCCGTGCGTGTCCCAACACCAGGGCTAGGTAGGGAGCTTACGAAAAGGAGATGGCTTTGGGTCTGTGCAGGGCAAGGTCACGGTCATGGCTATGGCTGTGGGCTCCGTGCTGCTGAAAGCGTGCTCTTGCGGGTGGACTGCAAAACAGCGGCCAAGCTGCTGCTGTGCGGTGCAGGCAGCAGAACAAGCCGGCTCGAAGACTGGGACAAGCAATGACACTAAGCAAGCACAGGAAAAGGTTGGGCCTTCAGGGTGCTCACCAGAGGGCCCACCGGCGGAGGATCACGTGGCGCGGGCCGGGTCCGGTGCGAGCAGGGCGCCGGCGAGGTCGGTTCATCGACGCGGCCGTGGTGATCATGCGCGACGTCCACCGAGGCTGCAGACGACGATGTGAGGTGGAGTTTGGTGGCGCGGACGGGCTCCGAGGCGGGCGGCTCATCCATTCATCTAAACCCTCCGTCGAATTTCTGAGCTTTTCATCCAAGTGACTTTTGACTGTTGGATCCGAAGTTGTACTGAAGTTGGGTGTACATGAAAAACGAAGGCCCGAGTAACTAAATAGTATCTAGCTCTCCAGTAGTTTCTGTAGAGTTAACTCATGATCCAGTGATGTGGGTCTTAAGGTTATCTAAGGTACAATGGCAGTTATGATTGGACCTCTTACTATGGTCATTCGAGTCCATTACATATGTATATAGGATGGCATCGTGGCTGACTTATGCAATCTATACAGCCCATATTTTGTTGGAATGCACTCATCAGTATCTCGCTCTGCACAACCTGTTTCTGTTCATGAACACTAATTTTTCTAGGATTTTCTAGCAATTAATTTGCATTGATAGGTACTCCATCCGTTCCAATTATGAGTTATTCTGGCATTTCTAGATACATAACTTAGCTATATACCTAGAAAAGCCAAAACGACCTATAATTTGTGACAGATTGGTGGTATTTGGTATCTCTCTATTACACACAGCACATGAGCTCTTGCAAAAAAAACTTGCAGCGCTGCTGTTGCTAGTGTTTATATGTCGTAAAAACTGAAGAAGGTTGCTGCAGTTTGCAGGCATCGGCTATTTTTCAGTCTTTACCATTGATTATTTTCATTCTCTGCCCTGTGTGTTGCTCACATTTTCTGTGGGTGGATTACCTAGACTCTGTCACCGATTATTTGGTTTTCTAGAGAATTTACTTTCTTCGAAAAAAATTCAAGTAAATATGCACGTCGTAAGGTCACAAATCAATCGGTACCAAATTTCAATCTGTGTTTTTTCTGCAGTCCGACAACGGCTCATTAGTTGTTAGATAAGGCTCAACTACTTAAGCCTGTCACTATGTGGAGTTAAGCCCAGAGAACAGAGGTCAACCTACACACCAAAGCCCAAGGCCCGTTTTTACCTGTGCAAAAGAAAAAAAATGCTTCCTTTAAGATCGTTTTCTTTTCTCTTATTCCCTGCCCCCCTCCTAATCTAATGTTAATTCCAGCATTTATATTTATGCATATATACAAACAAACAAAAATAAAAAAATGCAAATAAGACGAACGACTTAAATTACAAAACAAATGGGACCTACAAATTAGAGAGAAAATGTCTACTAAAGCATTGGAAGGAAAAAATAAAACGGGATAAGAAAGATGGAAAAGATGAAAAATGCAAAGAAAGAAAATAGGAGAAAAAAACCCCACATGTCACAACAGGGCCAGAATGCGTGCCACTGCCAGTCTCTCACCACGTGCTTCTTCTTCACGCGAGGAAAAGAAAAAAGAGGCACTGCCATGCAACTAGGCCGAGGCAAGCCATACCAATGCTTCTCCGGGCCAAAGGAAAGAAAGCATGGGCCTTGCGCAACTAGGCCAGCCTTCAGGTAACATGCGTCCGGTCCAAATCAGATCGCAAAGCCCATCCTAGGACGCTGTTAGGGGCAGATGGAGGATGGCTCTATGACTGTTTGAATCTAGCCCGTTTGCATCTTTGGATTCTAACTTGAGATTTTAGCTGGTCGAAGGATTCTATTGCCCATAATACCTTCCACGCCCGATCAACTAATATTTCAGTTCACATAAAAATATCGGAAGGCCTACCACGCGGACGTCCGAACACAGACCCCATGGCTCGCCTCCCGCCTCCGCCCAGATTCAACGCCCACGTCCGTGCCGGACATGCACCCAGCGCCCACCCTGCGCCCAAGACAGGAAACCCACGGCCACGCCAAAGAAGACAAGAACAGACGGCTACGACAGGCCATTGTCCCACCACCACCGTTCGCGCCGTGCAACACCCGATCTATTTTGAAACATCCAGATAAAACATTTGCAACACGTCGAAAAACAGATGAAACACTTGAAACATGTGATTGAAATATGCAGCGTATAGGCATAGCAACATATGCAACATCCAAAATCTACTTTTGCAACATCCAGATGAAACACTTACAACATAAGTACGAAATATATGAACCACTTAAAACATACGCTTGAAACATATGGGTAGAGCCATAGCAACATATGCAACATCCAAATAGACACACTTGAAACATACGTTTGAAACATTTGAAACACAGGCTTGCAACATACGTATATTGTTATTGCAACATATGCAACATCCTAGATCTACTTTTGCAACATCCAGATGAAACACTTGAAACAACGCCTAAAACACTTGAAAAACGGTGTCGCCGGTGACCACGGCCTACCTGGTGGGGAACTATGGTAGCCGGCAAGCTCAGGTTAGGGGGATGTCGAGAGCTGTCCAGCGTACACCCAGGCGCAGGTGCAGGCCTCCCCTTCTGCCCTTGATGTCTTCGCCCGACCGCGACGGTGCGAGGTGGATGGATACGCGGCGTGGGGCGCGGGGCGCGAGGCGCGGAGGAGCCACCGGATGGGGGCCGGGTGCAGCGCACCCACGCTGGAGAAAGCCGCCGGGCTGGAAAAGGCACGAGGTGGATGGAGGCGGCTAGAGAAGGCGAGCGGCGCGGTGGATGGACCAGCGGGGCACCGTGCAGTGGCCGGCGGGGTGGCACCATGCAGAGGCCGGCGGGGTGCTCAGATTCGACACCCGCGTCCATCGACGGACCTGCACCCCCACGCCCACCCTGTGCCTTCACAGGGAAACCCACATGGGTTGACCCATGACTATGTCCCAAAGCAGCGAATGACAGACGGTGTGGTAGGCCATTGTCCGCATGACCACCGGTCGCGCCGTGCAACACCCGATCTACTTTAAAACATCCAGATGAAACATTTGCAACACGTCTCGAAAACAAATGAAACATTTGAAACATGTGATTGAAATATGCGCGTATAGGCATAGCAACATATGCAACATCTAAATCTACTTTTGCAACATCCAGATGAAACACTTACAACATAAGTACGAAATATATGAACCACTTAAAACATACGCTTGAAACATATGGGTAGAGCCATACTAACATATGCAACATCCAAATAGACACACTTGAAACATACGTCAAAACATAAAAACACTAAAAATAGGCTTGCAACATACGTATATTGTTATTGCAACATATGCAATATCCCAGATCTACTTTTGCAACATCCAAATAAAACACTTGAAACACTTGAGAAACACCAAGTTACCGATAGGTGTGGAGTTTTTTTTAAAATTTAGATTTCCTTTTTAAGTAACTTGTCAAGCTCATCGGCCTTCGCTTTCTTCACTTGTGACGATTCTTGCGACACTTCGCCGGAAGCTTGCTTGCCTCGCCGACGTCCTGCATACAAGCAGCAATCAGCATGAATCAGTCGTGTTGCACCATGGATCAAAAGAAGTGGTGGGATATATGGTGCATAATCTGTAACCGCAATGGATGTTTATTAGTACGTAATTAGGTCCGTGCCTTGCCGATGATCAGATAGTCGAGCATCCACAAGCCATTACGGGTTAGGTGGCCCCGGCCAACTTCCTTCCCTGTCCTATCCTTCACGGAGCAATGTCCAACCTCATAGAACATAGACAATTCATGTTCCCCGTAAAGCTTGCCCGCGGATATGATATTAATTTGCACTCCCGGAACAACGAGGACGTCCGGGATCTTGTATCGCTCGGTCTTCAAGGTCCCGCGTCCAACAGCCGTCAGCACCTCTCCATTAGGAGTACACAGCTTATACGGTTCCACCATCAGGATGTAATCATGCAGCAAATTGGAGTCGGAAGTACAGTGGACTGATGCACCCGAGTCAAGGAACCACTGCCCCGTCTCCATGTCCTCTTCTTTCACGACTCATTGTCTACCTCTGCAAACGTGAATTATACGTGTGTGTGTGTATGTAGGAAAGCATGAGCATACACACTTCTTATAGATCCCTAGCTATATATCCTGCAGGCTCTAAAAGTTCTAGCAGCAATTGCTCAAATTAAAAGCACGAGCGGATCTATTTCAGTTTCAGGTAAACATTCTCTCAGACTCTAGGTTCTCAGATTTCTATTCTTTACTCTAGGTAGCAATTCAATTAGAACTGTATAAGTAGCATTGCAGTATTCTTGTTATCTTGTATAAGTAGCATAGCAGTTTACTTTGCAGTCAATAGTGGGTTACAGACTTGCAGTACAAATTAATACAAGTTGCATTTTTAAATAATTGTTAGGTCCAAGAGGAAAGCAAGTGAAGTTGCTAGTGAGGGGGCACGCCTAGTGCTCAGGCATACTACAGTAGTAGCCCAGCGGCCTAAATAATAGTATTTTAATTAGTAATTGCAAATATAGCATTTGGATGGGAAGAATTGTAAGAGTAGTATCCTGTCGGCCTCTGGATTGCCGATAGGCGTCCTATCGGCAACTGGACAGCCGACAGGGCCCTATCGGCTGTCCAGGAGCCGACTACTCCCTGCGCAGCCGCGCCCTCCCATGCCGGTCACTGTGGCGACGCTGTGCTCGTCCGTCCGGCGCTGTACTGGATATATATTTGTTTATGATGCCGTCATGAGGGAGCTGGTAGCTTGTCACTCTCGTAGACATTTTTCGCTCACCAGCTACGTGGGTGGGCCGGCCCTTATAATCTACATTATGCAACTTGCGCAGATGATTATCAGCGACATACTGTAATAGGGCCCTCCGATCCTTAACTTCTCCTCAGGGTAGGTCCTGGACCCTCGGTAAGATGCTTTTATTAGGTTGGCTGCCAAACCATGCCATGGCACTGGGCGTGCCAAGTCGTGCGTCTCAAACCACTACTCTCTGCTGTTGTATTGTTTCTCTTCGGCCAAGCCCGGTTCTATTCACGGTGTGCAATTAGCGGAAGCTGTGTGGCCACCATTTAAGCAACTGAGAGTTCTGATTCTGACTCCGTCCTTCCTCTTCAATGTAGTTATTGAGCACGAAGAGATAGCCTGCATATTTGCATTGGCCTTGTCCCACGAAGCTGGGTGAAATATATGTGTACTAAATTAATAAATAAACTTGCTTGCGTGTACCACTAGTGGATGAACAAAAATTACAATAAGAATTAGAGGTTTAACTTCACATGTGGTTAAAAATTGCAACCACTAGATTAAAAGTTAAAAGCTAAAATATTGATTTATGATTTATAGAAAGATGCAACAAGAACTTTTATAACTTAATTTAGGTTTCAACTAAACACATATCATAAAATTCTTCTCACAAAAAAAAGTAGGGCCATCAGGTTGGTAGGCTCATACCATTCTTAATAATAGCCATTAGGATCTATCCTATTTTCTAATAATGACTAACCTCTGTGATTGTGTAAAACAGTTCAACCCCATGAATCTCTATGTAAATTACACACTACTAATAATGTCGTTGTAATAGTTAAGAGTGCAATTTATGACCTAAATTCTTATTTCAAAAAGTACAAAAGAAGAGATATGTCGGTGTTTCGGACCCGGGGGGTCCTCAACCAACCAGTGAATGTGAACTGCGTGCCCCTAATCCCGGATGGTGATGCAAAGAGACACAAGGTTTATACTGGTTCGGGCAATCAATTCCCTACGTCCAGTCTGAGAGATCGATCTTGTATTCCTTGCACCGAGGTGCTTGTAGTAGGGGGTTACAAGCTGTGTGAGAGAGGGAGCTAGTCCCAGGTCTCGGCGTGGAGCGGTGCGGGCTGCTTGAGACGTTGCTCTCAGGCAGCGGGAGAGTGTGTGTGTGTTGAGTGAGTGCGTTTGCGCGTGAGGGCCGGCGTGGTCTCGGTCCCTAGAAATGGCCCTGGCTGCTTCCTTTTATTGCCGCAAGGAGGGAGCCAGGATTACATGAGAGAGCTACACATGGAGCCTTAGTGAGGAAGGAAGATCTAGTACTGTGGTCTATTCTTGTAGCAGCACAGTGTCGGGAACGACAATTGGTACTTGATCACTGGTGCGTCACGCCGGCCATGCCCGAGGCTGTTGAAGTCGTAGGAGTCCTCGTTGACGTTTAGTCAGCATGGCCTCCACTGTAGGTGACATGCCGTGCCTTGTGGATTTTTGACTTGGTGGAGTGCCGAGGCCTGGCGGGTGTTTGTGGCTGACCGCGCCGAGGCCTGATTTGCCGAGGCCCGGGAGGTGACATGAGTATGATGCGGGGGCCTCGGTGGTCAGCGTCGTACCCGGTTTAGGTGGAAAAGTGCAGGGCGTGTGTCCGCAGGGCATGGTAACCCCTGCACCGTCAGTAAGGGATGGTAAAAAGGAGATTTGACCGTTGTCCCATCGCTCCTGTTGCTGTACCCTGCCGGTCGTGGCTGACGTAGCGGGTGCATTCAGGCGCATTAAATGGATGGGACAGCCTGCCAGAGGGACGGCCGAGGCGAGAGGGCCTCGGCGGGGCGAATCGGGGAATCGGTAACCCGGCCGAGGCCTCGGCGGGGCGAATCGGGGAATCGGTAACCCGGCTGAGGCCTCGGCGAGGGGGCCTCGGCAAGAGGGCCTCGGCGAGAGGGCCTCGGCGGGGCGAATCGGGGAATCGGCCGAGGCCTCGTGGTTGTCCTTCGGCTTTGATATTTGTAAGGTCTAAGCAATCTTTTCGGTTCTTGCTTAGGGTACCCCTTTTTATGGTATCTGACAAGATAGTAAACATACAATAACAATTTTAACTTAGCTTGGCAATAAAAAATATGTCATAATTAATAAGATTAAATATTAAAATCAAAATTTTAGATTTATGGCATCGAAAGATACTTGCTGCAATAAGAGCCACCATAGTTTGACCTTTTCCTTTTTAAGCTAATGTTTCAACTAAATGCATATTCAAGTTACACAGAGGTGACATGCAAAGAGAAAGAGAAATGGATATAGATGGAAAACATATAGATTAGTAACTGATATCCATTGATCACAACTAGATAGAGACAACATTGTATCTGTTGGGTCTATTGTGTTGGAAAATGAACAAAGAGAAAAACGAGCAATTCAATATTAGTAATTTATTTTAGATTCATCACATCAGAATTTAATATGGGCCACAACAATAGTGGCCATAGTTTAAGCTAATATTTAGTAATTGAAACATTTATCACGAGTGGATAAAGACATCATAGTATCTATTGTGTTACAAAATTAACCAAGTGTAAAAACAAGCGATTTCATTTTAGTATTTCTATTAGTTAGATTATATATATTAAACATTAACTAATAATTATGTGTTCTAAAATTCTGCCTCGTGCGAGAGCACGGGTTGATGGACTAGTATAGACAAATTAGAAGATCAAAGAACTTTGTTATGCATCCCGTGTCAGGAGAGGTGGAATGTCTACGTACTCCGTACGTGGGCCTCCGGATGTGTTGGCGGGTGCTCCCCCATCCCCGTGCCCCTGCTGGGCCCCGTGCCGTACGGTGGGTCTGTGCGTGGCATGGACAGCACAACAGGCCACGGCCGGTTCAAACTTCAGAGTGGGGTCAGTGGTGGACCATATGGCTAGAAATCATGTGCCGTGGATGCTGCCGGACAGATTTTGTTAAAGTGCGTCAGTCGAAAGAAAGAAATTTTAATGGTATCGTATCGTGGCATTGCTAGCCCTGCCCTCGATAGATCGAAATGCTTTGCATCGGTTCGCCAGCATTTCTGTCCCAATAGCATGGACCATGCATGGTTCACCACGGGAGAGAGAGATGGATTGGCGTGAAGAGAAGAGGACGACGATGGAACTCTGTCATTGGCCTTCCTAGCTCTTCCGTCCCGGCAGAGGAAACTCCTATTTCGTCGTTTGGATTTTAGTTCAGAAAAGGTCAAATAGCAAATTTGTGTTGACCGGCCCTTGTCGATCCTCGTGACCTACTACAGTAGGGCGCGGGACAGGCCGATCCATTTGCATTGTGGTTTTGCCGGTGCTGTATGTTGTGTGTCACCAGCCATAGCAAATGAAGCATCCGCGCAGTCCACGAAAGGTTCAAGGTAGTGAGAGAAGCAATCTCTCCGAGTTTTCTTCTTTTTTTGCTAGTACAAAATCTGGACACCGCTGCCGCCCCATTGCCGCAAGGATGCGCTAGCATCCACGACCACACCTAGTGCTCAGGCATACTAAAATAGTAGCCCAGCGGCCTAAATAATAGTATTTTAATTATTAATTGCAAATATAGCATTTGGATAAAAAGAATTGTAAGAGTAGTAGTCTGTCGGTCGCTGGGTTGCCGATAGGATACCTATCGGCAACTGGATTGCCGACACGGTCATATCGGCCGTCCAGGAGCCGACTACGGAGAGCCCGCCCATGCCGGTCACTGTGGCGATGCTGTGCTCGTCCATCCGGTGCTGTACTAGACATATATTTGTTTATGATGCCGTGATGAGGGAGCTGTGCTAGAGTATACCCGCGAGCCTCGCTACGGACCGACGGACGCTGCTCGTCCTCGCCGTTCCTTTTATAAGCACGGGCCGCCGTTGTTTCTCTCTCTCCCTCTCAAAATCTCCCGCAAAGGCTATGTCTCTCGGTTGTGCGTCTCCTGTTCGTGCCGTGCGTGCGTGCGTGCAAATGGAATTCTGTTTCTTCGCAGGCTCACATCGAGTTTCACTGTTCTGCGAGGATGTTTGTTATTGTAAGGTGGAACTAGTTTGTGCTACATGTATGTATAAAGCTACGGCAGCAAACTTCATTTTGCTCTCGCTTGCGTGTTACTAGTATATTATATAGTATATTCGTTTATATGTAACGCCATAACAAGCAGCTGGTAGCTTGTCCTCTGGTAGACATATTTTTATATCACCTATAGTCACCATCTAGATGGATCGGCTGGCCCTTGTAATTTACAGTCATGCGACTTGCATAGATCGATGACTAACAGCGACATCTTTTCAATAATACAATTTGCTTACTAACTTATTTTCGGAGCTTTGGACTCTCGGTGGTATCGGCAGACTGCTTTTATTAGGATTACTAAATTAATTAATTCCAACAGTCTGCCAATTGGCTGCTCCTTGACTTAGTTTACGAGATGCTCAGCCAAAACCACCGGCCGGATTAAAATGTGTATTTGTACACCATGCTTTGTAGTCTACGTGTGTCTTTTATGCCAGTACTCATCACATTATTCGTTTGATATAACCTAGAGAAAGCGTGTTGCTGCTGATTGCTAGGCTGGTAGCTCTCCAGATTTCATCCATTAGCTCTTCTTTGCACTGCTGAAAGTCTGCAAAGGTCCATGGCCTCCAGCTGATGAAGGAAGACTTCTTATATATCCTCCTTTGCCATCTCGTTACACTTGCAGAGATAACAGAAGTGCAGAACATACGAATCAGAGTCTTGTCATCAGGTATATTTAGTTCTAGTATCTCTGAGATCATAGTGATTCTTCTCGCCTACTAAGTGCATATTATTCTAGCTATAGCAATTCAATCAACCAGGTTACCAAGACTTCTTGTCGCAGTGTGATTTATTGGTTTTTCTCTCTCTCGGTGATAGATTGATATGGGTTCAACAACAGGAGTACTCACGGGTTGTGATCTGAACAAACTGCTCCTGCAAAGATGATTACTACGGGTTCTTATTATCAGACTCTTTTCCTTCTTGGTTAAGATTAAAAGGATTCTCTTTACTTATGCAAAGTTGTGCTGAAGAAAGGCACTGTCCACTGAACGGGGAAATATTGGTGAACCTGTAGATACTAACCTACATAAATATTTTCTGCAAGATTTCATTTCCTGCTTCAGAAATTATGCAAATGAGAGGAGGAACGGAAAGCATGATTGAGTAGCCACTGATGTTTTGGCTTTCAGTGTTTCACTTTCTGACACCTCCCCTGGTTCTCTTCATCCTAACAGTTTGGTAAGCAAAACATAAATCTGTTGGCCCATAAAGGTTTCAGACTTCTTCCTATCGTTCTCTCAGTTCATTCCTTTTTTTCTCTCAGACAAAAAGTCGCATAGACACATACTGGTTTACATCAGGATCACTCTGCTGTCAGTTCCTCTAGCTCTCAGATGCACATGGAGTGTTAATTGCTGTGAAAAGCTCCAGGGATCAAGTTAATCAAGAAACAGTTATGATGTCATTCTTCAATTTCTCCTAAAACATGCCATATTTGCACGTGCTGATCACATAGAGATTGCAGAAGTTTGATGCTTGATAGAGCACCAGTTTCTTTTGGACAACATCCAGTTGGGATCAGGAAAACATGCATCTTGTTACAACCAGTAGCTAACCATATGCAGGTATATCTTTCCCAGTTCTAATATCTCGGATTGACTAGTGGTGTTTACTCTGGAAAATATATTAAGTCTATTGATTCAATCAAGCTTTCATTCTCTCTACTTTTTACAGTTGTCGTAGTGTGATCAACTGAGACCGAGAGTCCTCTGTTATCTATTCTATATATTGGTTTCTGAAGCTGTGGCCTTAAAATTTCATTGGGCTTACTAAGTGACGATCTTCAAGTAATGATGGGTTGATCATCTGAACAAACTGCTTCTGTGATTCTTATGATCAATCACTTTTCCCAATTGTCTACATTTTCCAAAGATGGGTTGATCATCTTCAAGTAATGACTACATTTTTCTAAGGTAAGAGCTGTAGGCATGCTTCTGATATTATAAGCTTGCATCCATGATGTTATTGTTTTTTCTGATACCTGTAATGATCTGGAGGAACTGCTTCTGCAAGATGGTTACTACTAGTTCTTATATATTGTCACACTCATTTCCTTCATTGAAGATGATTCCTAGACTTGCATGTGCTGATCAAGCAGAGCTGGCACAGGTTTAATGCTCTGTGTGCCCATTTCTGTTGAGCGAGTTCATCTCTCACCAAAGTGATCCTGTTAGGAGCAAAAAAGGAAAAATAGCATCGACACATACTGATCTATTTGATGTGTACCATCTGATTAGTGGCTTATCAGTTGACCTGTAATCAGGTACTTACTGCTCCACCATCATAGCTTAAATACAGTGATACTCTTCTTGCTTTAACTTTCTGCTGAACTATTCTAGTTATGGGTACCATCTAGTAATTGCCAGTCATTGAACAACCTTTGTTTTGACAAGCAAGAGGTTTGCCATATTTAATTCTTTCTCGTTTTTGCAGGTTTAATTAGCTGTGATATCTGTGGTTCTCTGTTGGTGATTGGCGGATAATTTCTTCTATCCACTTAATAAATTGGTTTTTTTCCAAAGGATTTACTTTTCATCTGCACGCATAGCATCGGTGCAGTACGCTGGATGGGTTGACAATCCAACGAACTGTATATGCCAACAAGAGGATTACTATTGACTCTAGTTGGAAGATACATTTCTAAGGTAAGACATCCAACATGTACCTGCAATCTGACCATTATCATGTTTTACCAGATCGAAATGTGTAACCAATGGAAGTATAAATGTGTAACCAATGGAAGTATTAGTAGAGGTTTTATGTGCAAGTGCAACATGCCAAGTACTTTTTGAAATTGATAACATCAAATCTAGAGTACCTTAACTTACAACACTTGAAATAGAAAGGGACAAGAATGAAGCTAAGACAGGGGTTTATACCTCAATATTTTACCTTACTACTCATTTTGTCAACCACCACCGTCATGTACCAGTGTAGGGCAATGCTACGGTACCCTCTTTACTTATTAAGAGGTAATATCTCAAATAATTCCGAGCCATGATTTTTAAGGATTTTTGAGTTAATTATCTAATTAATTAATATAAGAAAAGAAAATAAACATCATTAAATCCTCACGTCACCGAAGAGAGAATCAAGCGCATGGCGCCTTCCTTTTCCGTGCAGACGGACCCTTCCTTTTGGTTCAGCGTGAATAAGTTGCTATTTTAGTTCTATTTTTACTTTTTGCTAATATATACATGTATACACTACACGTACAAAAAATTTTGGACTGATGTTTGGATCCTTTCATTTGAAGGAATTGGAATCTACTTAATAAACTAGGTTATTTAGCTTGGAATTTGACATTTCACCACTTTCCAAAGTTCACATATAAGTCTATCTCAAATTCATAAGGTGTGAGATGGAAATTAGTTCTATAGATCGCCATGTTATATTTCTACTTTACAACTTATAATACGCTCTTCAACTCGCACTCCTACGGTAGAAATGCAACACATAAATATTTCTCTCGTATAGTCAACAATACTATATAAATATAATTCATATACAACCATATTAGCTTAATTAATATGTGTCTAAATTATGATTCTCAAAATGAATTCAATTCAAGGATTCAAACGGGGCCTCCCTGTTCGCTTGAACTTATCACTCTGGCTTATCAGCCATGGTACAATGTTTTTCTCTCATAACAAATCAGCGAACAATATTTTTCAGCCTGGCTTTTCAGCAGTTACGTTAAAGTTGTACACCATTCATATTATATACTCAGTTAAAAAAAATGTTACATACTTCAATAATATCAACAACGTGAAGTTTTATGTCCAACGTTAATAGCTGTCACATTATATATGGAGCATGTAACGTGAAGTTTTGCGTATACACGTAAATTTCATGTATGTTGGACACGTCTTTGGCATGTACGCGTACACGTTGTAGTATGTCTTGTGGACATGTACGTACGACAAGGTTACTTGCATAAACAAACAGGTAGTTTATATATGCTACCTAAATTATGTCATATCCAAAGTTACAAAAATAAAAAGATTTATCACATTCGATAGATCTTGTATGCATCAAAGATCTAAAAATGATCTTTACATCTAGAACTTTCCTTATTTTATCCTATTTTCCAAAATTAAAAATTAACTAAATATTTATTTGATCTCCTAGAAACTAATAGATGATTCTAGCCATCTGATCTAATGAAGGGCTTACAGTCGTTTGGAGGCACCATAGTAAATTTCTTTAGTGTATTATTAGTTTCTAATCCATATGGCATGGCATTATGCATGATTTACTGACAGTAGACAAAAGATGTTTATTCCTGTATATATCATGTCAACCACCACCGTCATGTACCTAGTGTATTATTAGTTTCTAATCCATATGGAATGGCATTATGCATGATTTATTGACGGTACAGAAATGATGTTTATTCCTATATAACTGTCTTGTAATATCAGATTGGAGGCACCATAGTATATCATGTCAACCACCACCGTCTTGTAATATCAGATTGTGAAGGCGTAGAGAGAGTTTCGAATCTTCCCCAAGTGAGAGAGCTGCGTGTACAGCTGTGTCCCGACTTGAGGTGTGTTGAGAGATTGGACAACTTGCACCAGTTGTTTCTGAGAGGATATGGAAGGTGCCTCATCACAGTGGCTGCCTGGACTCCAAGAGCATCACCAACAGCTGCACGGAGAAGACATGGATGTCTACACTTGGACATATGAACGTACAGACATGCCGAATGAGATGGCTATGAAGATATATGTAAGCTATGACCCTTGTCTGAATTTTCTAATTTGGTTAGATGTTTATCTTCTCTGCTTTTAATTATCCATGCCCGTTTTCAATTATTTATAGGTAATCTGGCATTGAGGGCGGAAGAGACGACTAGAGTCTAGAATTTGTCTCATTGATATCCATCAGGTGCCTTATTACGCTGGGCTGGATAGCACGGACGCGTGTCTCGTGTCAAGCTGATGCAAGGAGTTGAAGAATTTGGTGCTCTGCTTATCGTGGAAGGAGAAGATGCGTTTTGGTGTCTCCTGATCAAGTGGCGCGTGTGTCTGAATAACCAGTGTTTTGTTTGCGTATGTATCTGAATAAGGTCGTGATATATACTGCTGGTGTTTTTAGTCTTGTTTTTTCTATAATATGTGCTAAACATTACATACGTTGTTTGGAGCCCCGGCCTGTGGATATGTTTCATTTAAACAGATGGTAAAACTTTTTCTTTGGCGGAGAGACCAAAGAACCATCTAAAGATTGGATTGTTGAATTAAATCAAGAAACGTCTTTGTTTTGACCCTGGTGAGGCGTTTTCTACGTGCATGACCTCATAATTTCAAGGATGCTGTTATCTGTGACCTGATCCCAGTAGGATCGGAGCCTCCTTGCCTTCATATCCTCCACTGCAGTCGCCCGCTCCAGGAGGCTCTTGCTGACATTGAATTTCAGAACAGTTATATTACCGTCCGCCACTGCAGTCGTTTTGAATTCGCGTGCTATTTGTACACACAAGACACGGCGTGGACACTGGGCTGTGTGCCAACACATCTCACGCAGGCGTCTCTCCCACTCCTGTTCAGAGAGGTGTTGCAAGTGCTACTGTTTGTCATTGTAATCAGTTCTGGGCGACGCGTGATGATGCCAAGCTCAACACATCACGGAGGATTATATCTTGTGGCCTTGCAGCTGCGTGTGTGCCGATCCGCCATGAATCGAACACGATTTCTTTGCAAGGGAATTCACAATGCATCGAGGAGGTTAGTTCATTTCATTTGTGAAGATGTGCAGTCAGATTTTAGGCGTACGTCTGCCACCTGTATGTACATATGCCCCTGCAAAGTTCCACTGTTCTAGGCATGTAGCTCTTGCCATTTGTGCACATCAATCCCATCTTGATGACGATCACCTAATAAAAAAAATTCCTGGCCCAAGTTTTAACCACTACGCCAAATTCTTACTGTAGGAACGAGGGCATTTTTACTGTAGGGGCGGCTGGGGTTGGGGGCGCCCCTACAATAGGTGTCTTCGGGCCCCAGCAGCCCAGCCGCCCCTATAGATGGTGTAGGGGCGGCTGGTAACTTGAGCCGCCCCTACAGTTGGGGCTGATCTGTAGGGGCTGCTCAATCACCGGCCGCCTCTACAGTGTTCATTTGTTGTTTTTCAAAATTTCAAATTTGAAAGGTTCAAATTTTGTCAAATGACGAGATGACTAAAATAAAAGTTGTATATATTAATGAGTTGAACAACTTTGGTATTCATCACTTTTTATGTTCAAATCATTTTGGGTCTCAAATTTTGGTTTGAACTTGTCATTTTTTAAAATTTCAAATTTGAAAGGTTCAAATTTAGTTAAATGACAAGATAACCAAAATAAAAGTTGTAGATCTTAATGAGTTGAACAACTTTTGTATTCATCACCTTTACATCTGAAATCATTTAGGGTTTGAAAATTTGGTTTGAACTTGTCAAATTTCAAATTTTAAATTTTAAAATGTGTAAAATATTCTCACATCCAAGTTTGATTAAACTTTAATGCTGAAGCAAGATTTTAGAAATTTTTAAGAAAAAAACCATCACATTTGAAGTTAGTATGAGGAAGAACAACTAGTTACAAAGTTTATCCACAGATTAAAAAGAGAAATCACACTGTTCTAAATGATCCTTACATGATCATAGTGAACAGTGTGATTTCTTTTTTTAATCTGTGGGTCAACTTTGGAACTAGTTTTTCTTCCTCATACTAACTCCAAATCTAATGATTTTTTTTCTAAAATTTTCTAAAATCATTCTCTATCAATTTATTTTGTTGGTTTTGTCAATATATATATATATATGAAAAGTTTGAGTAATTTAAATTTTGAATTTCAAAAAAATGCAACTTCAGATAAGATTTTGGTACCCCAAATGATTTCAGCTGAAAAAGTGATAAATACCAAAGTTGAATAACTCATCAAGATCTATAACTTTTGTATTGGTCATTTCTTCATATGACAAAGTGATAATGACATTGTTCACAAATCTGACACATCTCTCGTAAGGTTTTATAAACTATAAGAGACGTGTGTAAGATTAGTGAACAATGTGTGCTAAGAATTTGTCAAATGAAGAAATGACCAAAATAAAAGTTGTAGATATTCATGAGTTGAACAACTTTGGTATTCATCAGTTTTTATGTTGAAATCAATTTGGGTATCAAATTTTGGTTCGAACTTGTCGTTTTTTAAAATTTCAAATTTAAAAGGTTCAAATTTTATCAAATGACAAGATGACTAAAATAAAAGTTGTAGATATTAATGAGCTGAACAACTTTGGTATTCATCACTTTTTATGTTGAAATCATTTTGGGTCTCAAATTTTGGTTCGAACTTGTCGTTTTTTAAAATTTCAAATTTGAAAGGTTCAAATTTAGTCAAATGACAAGATAATCAAAATAAAAGTTGTAGATCTTGATGAGTTGAACAACTTTTGTATTCATCACTTTTACATCTGAAAGCATTTAGGGTTTGAAAATTTTGTTTGAACTTGTCAAATTTTAAAATGTGTAAAACATTCTCACATCCAAATTTGATCAAACTTAAATGCTGAAGCACGATTTTAGAAATTTTTAGAAAAAAACCATCACATTTGGAGTTAGTATGAGGAAGAACATCTAGTTATAAAGTTTACCCACAGATTAAAAAGAGAAATCACACTGTTTTAGATGATCCTTACATGATCATAGTGAACAGTGTGATTTTTTTAATCTGTGGGTCAACTTTGTAACTAATTTTTCTTCCTCATACTAACTCCAAATCTGATGATTTTTGTTCCTAAAATTTTCTAAAATCATTCTCTATCAATTTATTTTGTTGGTTTTGTCAATATATACATATGAAAAGTTTGAGCAATTTAAATTTTGAATTTCAAAAAAATGCAGCTTCAGATAAGATTTTGGTACCACAAATGATTTCAGCTGAAAAAGTGATAAATACCAAAGTTGAATAACTCATCAAGATATACAACTTTTGTATTGGTCATTTCTTCATATGACAAAGTGGTAATAACATTGTTCACAAATCTGACACATCTCTCCTAAGGTTTTATAAACTATATGAGACGTGTAAAATTAGTAAACAATGTGTGCTAAGAATTTGTCAAATGAAGAAATGACCAAAATAAAAGTTGTAGATATTCATGAGTCGAACAACTTTGGTATTTATCACTTTTTATGTTGAAATCAATTTGGGTCTCAAATTTTGGTTCGAACTTGTCGTTTTTCAAAATTTCAAATTTGAAAGGTTTAAATTTTGTCAAATGACAAGATGATTAAAATAAAAGTTGTAGATATTAATGAGTTGAACAACTTTGGTATTCATCACTTTTTATGTTAAAATCATTTTGGGTCTCAAATTTTGGTTCGAACTTGTCATTTTTTAAAATTTCAAATTTAAAATGTTCAAATTTTGTCAAATGACAAGATGACCAAAATAAAAGTTGTAGATCTTCATGACCTCTACAACTTTGATGTTTATCAAATTTTCATTTGAGATCATTTGGTGTCTCAAAATTATTTTAGTAGTTTTGATTTTAATTTATTAAAAATTAAATTTTTTTCCCATTGTCAAGGTTCAATTTTGCAATTTTAAACTATTGTAGTTGTTTTAGTTATTGTATATGTAAATATATCTATAAAAAATAATTATAAAATTTTGTACTGTATTATTTATAAAAATATTATAAAAAAATAATTATAAAGGTCCCTCTCCTCGCCATGACAAGCTGAAACCCCGAGGGGACGCGGCTCGGCGCCATGCTGGGCCCACGCGCGTCGGTGAGACACGCTTGGGCTTATTGCGCCGCTTCTTTTCCCAGGCTTCTCTCGCTTTCAGGTCTCGCTCCACCACGAGCTCACTCGGCTCTCGCCCACCGCCACCACTCCCGAAACCCCCCCACGCGCACCACCAAACCCTAGCGAAGCGAGGCGATCGGCCACCGTCGACCGAGCACAATGAAGACACCCCCGGCGGCCCGTGACCTGGAGGCGGCCGCTGTGGCGGCGGCGGAGCAGCAGACGATCCGCGCTTGCGCTGGGCGTTCGTGCGGAAGGTCTATGGCATCCTGTCCCTGCAGTTTGCCCTCACACGTTCATCGTCATCCTCGTCTCCCGCTCCATCGGTGCGCGCGCGCCTCCGTTCCCCCCTTCCTCCTTCCGTTCTAGGGTTTGGATCATAACCGCCCGCATGGTTTTGTTCGGTTTGGTTTCGTTGGTTTGTGCGGTCATGTTCCCCATGCTCAAGTACTGAGGAGAAGCACCCCAGGAACCTCGTCCCTGCTTTGCCCTGTTCACGCTCTGCTGCTGACCTCGATGTCGCCAGGTGTCGCGTCCACCACTCTCAGTTTGGGCAATTGATTCCTCCTCATCTCCCTCTCATGTCGTTGTTTTGTTTCTGTTGTGATGTGGATGGATGAAATTGGAATGCAGTGTGGTGAAATTTCGGTGGTGACTATGTGTGTCCATAGCATGCTAGTGTATCCATCCAAGGTTCCTATGTGTCATGCTGACTAAGAATGGTCCTAGGCCACCACAGAATTAAAGTTTGCTCAATGCCCTTTTTTGTAAATAAAACCCTTAACTCCTAAGGCTTGATTAGACATATAAAAGCAAGTAAATATTGTACTTCAGGCATATTACTTATGAGTCTTCGTTTAGGATAAAATAAGTTGACTTGTGCATTGAACCAAATGGCTTACTTAAAATAATGTTTCGTTTCCACTATTTTGACTTTTTGTCAAATTGTCAAGGTTATGGTGATATCAGGAAACCACCATTGGTAGAAGTCATTGCATGTTTTGGTTTACTTAGGACCTCAGCTCCCTCCAATATTGCTCGACACTGATTAATTACTATTTTCCAATATATCTTCAAGAAACATGAGAGCCAAAGTATTTTACGGAGAACAAGTAGTCTAGTCCTTTAAGCACTCACAATGGCCATGCTTTGTGTAAGAAACCAGGATGAACTTGTTACTTATAGCGGCCATTTCATGCGTGCTCACAACAATGGTCGGTAGCAACAATAAGCTCAAAGCAGTTTTAGGTTTCATTCCCTTCTTTCATATATGAGTATGACCCCCCTTTGTTTTACTTCCTTCAAAAACGCAGGATATAGGTGTCGATGTTTTACATATCGATAGCACGCGCCATTGTGGGTACCGTATGGCGGTATAGTTCGAGCTTGACGACGCTGAACTCGATGGTGAACGCAAGAGACAGTTGATTTATCCTGGTTCAGGCCCTCGATCGTAGATCGAGTAACGACCCTACGTCCAGTCGGCGTTTGCCTTTGCGTTGGATTGATTATGAAGTGTTATGTTGTACCATCGTCGTTTAGGAGCTCTGTCCTCCTTTATATAGTCAGGAGGCTAGAGTCCTAATCGGTTTACAATGAGATTTCCTAGTAGGATTACTTAATAGTTCTTTTACTAAGATTACATGGGAAGAATCCTAGTTGAACTAGATCTTCTCTCTCTCTCTTGCGGGGTATCCTGTGGGTCCCGCATCGACAAGCCTCCGAGCACTTCATGGTTGAGCTCTGAAAGTCTCGCTTTGCTCCTTCAAGTCTTGTTAGGTAGGAACAAAATATTATCCGAGTGCTTTCTGGAGTGAAACCTTGTAGTGCTTCTTGAGACCTTCGAGTGGTGAGTGTTTTATGAAGAAAAAGTACATCCATCTGGTTGTAGCCCCCGAGTCTCTTGCTATTTGGAACAAGGAGCTGGAGGATCTTGTCTTGAAGTTGCTCTGATTGTTCGTTGAAGTTTTGTCAAAAAGAATTCGAATATGGCTCGTTCCGGGTTCTTTTTGTCATAATGTCTTGAAGTAGTCTGCGTTGAGGAAGTCTTTTGGTGACGTGCGCTTTTTCGGAAAAAAAGTGCACTCACTGAGTGTAGCCCCCGAGCCTCTTGCTATTTGGAACAAAAAGTTGGAGGGTCTTGATCCTTTATGTTTGTTTGAAAATCTGTGCTATGAAGTAATCCCTGAGATTTGAATTTTGTCCTCATCCGAGTAGTTTTTGTGGTATCTTTCCGAAGCGGTCCTTTAGTCCTGGGTTAAACCATCATCCGAGTAGTTTCTATGGTATCTTTCCAAAGCGGTCCTTTAGTCTTGGATTAAACCATTATCCGAGTAGTTTCTGTGGTATATTTCCGAAGCGGTCCTTTAGTCTTGGATTAAACCATCATCCGAGTAGTTTCGTGGTGTGCAGCCTCCGAGCTTATGTCCGGGTTCTTTTTGGGTGGGTGCAATTTTTCATAAAAATTGCACTCACTGAGTGTAGCCCCCGAGCCTCTTGCTTTTGCTTGCAAAAGTTGGAGGGTCCAGATTCCTGTCTTCAAAAAATTTTGGGGCTATGTATCCCGTAGCCTCGTGCTTTCTCCGAGTTCTTTTCTTTTGAAAAAGAAGTCGGTTGAAGAGTCTTGATGCGTTGTCATCGTTGTAGTCTTGAGTTTCTTTGTACTTTTTGTCTTTTGTCTTTGTTTACGAGCCCCGGGAGTAGTTGAAATGTGTGCCGGATTCCACGGCTTAGTGTTGATTAATCTGTGATCTTTGGCCGAGCCCCGAGCGTATACCGTGTTGTTTTGTTCAGGGGGAAGAACTCGGATGCGAGGTCTTAGCGTATTCTTTGATAGTCTGTCTTTCGAGGATGTAGTTGTATAGTGGTGGTTGAGTGTAAATGCTTTTTGTTCATGGGTTGTACTGTGATGGTATATCCTTCCGAATATGCCCGTCTTCGAGCACTGTTTTCCTCTCGTCTGAGTCGTCCATTATTGAGTCCTGTCCTTTCACTGTGTTCTTTGTCAGGCTTATTTCGTCGGTGCTCCTGGTCCATGTGCTCCACTCCTTTGGTCTATAAATACTGTCCCGGAGTGCTTGTTTTCATCTATTGGATATTCCGTTGAAACCTTCGTGGATATGAGCATGGTAGTTTGTGAAGTAGAGCAGCCCCCGGGCATATTTTGTAGTTCCTGTGTGTTTTGTCGTAGCTGGAGGAAGTCTTGTGATAGGGATTAGAGGTAGGCTAATCCTGCGACAGCATTGTGCCAGGATGTATGTGGTGGTAGTTGGAGGAAGTCTTGTGATAGGGGCTTCGTTTCTTCATCTGGCAGTTCTGGGTTGATCCTCATCGCCTGTCTTGAGATCTGTCGGTGCAGATCAACACCATATATGATATCACATCGGTCTTGGGTAGTAGATGATGCCCACCGCCTTCTCTGCTCCAAGTTGTCTCCGTCGTTTGCCGATTCCGCTTTGAGTGCACTGCGTCCTTCCTTTGAAGAAAAGCAGTGTAGGCTGATGGCGGTTTGTCCTTCCAGTAGCAATTTGGGACACGTAGTCGTTCGAGCCTAGTCGTGTCGCGTTCCTCTTTGCTACCTTGCTTTTTTCGAGTGCCGAGAGTTCGTTGGGTCTTGTAAGATTTGTAATTTTCTATTTTTGAAGTCGCTTGTAATGTAGCGAATCTTGTCTTTAAGATTTGTAATCTTCGCTTGTAATGTAACGAATCTTGTCTTACGAGTTGTCTCTTACTTTTTCATTGCGATCCCCGTTGTCCATGAGATTACCGGGTTCTTTCTCAAATAACCGGGTTCTCTTGTTCCTTGTGAGGTTGCCTTTTCTTTCTTCCTTCTTTCTTCTTTTTTGTGAGTTGTTCTTGTAGCGATCCGATAAAACTCCGCCGTGGTTTGGACGGATAAGTCTGAAATCATCCGTTGGTTTGTCTTGTTGTATGGATTTGTGCCCTCCATTTTTTTTCCATTGCGTCGGTAAATGGACCGTCGCATTCCCACATTGTGTTTTATCGGGCCTTGTGGGCCGTTTGTATCGCTGAGAAACCTATTTAAAGACCCTTTGCTGCCCAACTCTTGCCTTTAAACCCTAGCTTTCAGAAATCCACCGCCGCCTCCGCCGCCGTAACCCGAGCATCATCATCCTACATCTTCTTTAGCGCCTCTCTTGCTTCCACCAGTTCATGGGAAAGAAGAAAACCGCAAGCAAGTCTCAGGCGACCTTCGTAGACGAGGAATCATCCCTTTCATTGATCCAAAATCAGGAGTTTGTGGCTATGAGGGCTGCTCAGAAGGTTTGGCCGGCTCCAACGACAAACGAAGACCAGCTGCGCGAGCTCGTTAGCGATGGCTTGATCCAAAGCAAAGTCATCGCTGAATGGAGGGTTCCGGGCAAACATCGGGTTCCAGCTCCGGGTCCTGGTGAGATTTTCCTTTTCGTTTCTTTTGTCCGCGCCGGACTTTGCCTTCCTGCTTCCGCTTTCCTTCATCAGTTCCTTGGTTATTTTGGGATTAGTCTGAACCACCTAACCCCCAATGCCATTCTCCATCTTTCTGTTTTCGTTCATCTTTGCGAAGCTTTCCTTGGAATCCCTCCTTCTCTGTCTCTTTTTCGCTTTTTCTTTTGTCTGAAACCTCAACCCCGCCGTGAAGAAACCAACGTTCTTGACGGTTGTGGGATTCAGTTTCGTCAGGGTCTCAAAATTAAGTTTTTTGACTATGACCTGGTCGATTATGTAAAAGATTGGCGTGCCGAGTGGTTTTACGCTGCCAATTTAATCCCTTCCCTTGCCATTCATCCCGGGTCTGGTCCTGTGGTGAATGACCGATGGGACAAGAAACTTGAATCGCCTGCTGAGATTCAAGTGATCCAGCCACTCCTTGATAGGATTAACATGCTGAAGCAGCAGGGTTTGACCGGCTTTGGTATCGTCTCGAGCTTTCTTCGTCGCCGGGTTCAGCCTTTGAAGGAGCGGGAGCATCTCGGCTTTGAGTATTCTAGGGCCGAGGATCCTTCACGCATGGTCCCAGCTCTTGAGCTGACCGGTGAGGAGGTACTCGAGCGTCTTCAGAAGATGCTGAAAGGGGTGAGCGTTATTCCCCCTGCTGTCACCAAGTTCTCAGCCAACAACCCGCCCCCAGCTGTGAGTTGTCTATCTTTTTGTTTGAGTACTTTATGCACTCTAGCTGCGTTTGTTCTTGCTTAGCTTTTCTTTGACTCGGTGTTTTATCCGTTTTCACAGGAGTTTGGGCGGAACTTTGTCGACCCGGTCTCTCCTGACGCTTTCCCTGCCGTGGCAGAGACTGGAGATAGACTTGCTGGGACTTCTGCAATTAGTAAGTCCCAAACCTCTACCGCTCTTCCTAGGGTTTCTTCCGGATTTGTTGATGTATATGAAGAATATGTTCCTCGTATAGTCCCTCGCGGTCCTCGTAGTGTCCCAAAGAGGGGGCGAGCGGATGGGTCTTCATCTGGCCTGCCTGTCTCCAAGAAGCCTCGCAAACCAAGTACTTTCTCAGGTACTCCAGTTGTTGCTAGCATGCTCTTAGGTGAGCTCATTTAATGCTCTTTGTTCTTTTATTTTCTTATCTCTCTCATGATCCGATTACTTTTTATCCTTTTTTCAGCAGGTGCTCTGGTTTCCTTGGCTGAGGACGAAGAAGATGATGAAGTATCCCTCATCACGCGGCGGTGAGTTGTTTTTCATATTCCTGTTGCATTGAATTTCTCTTCTTTGTCTTGACCTCTAGTATTGATCTTTTGAAGTAATCGGAGGCGGGTGTGAGTTCTTCCGAGGCTCCGTGTGTCGACCTCTTTGAAACTCCGGTGTCGAGTTCTTTGGAAGCTCCTGTGCAGTTCTACCGCTCCTTGAGACGGAGTTCTTTCGCGTCTCAGCTCCGGCTCCTTCCATGGCTCCGTTCTTAAGCCATTCCGCTCTCGTCGCCGGGTGGCGGGGACGTTTTTACCGTCGTGGTTCCCCCTGCGAGGCCTTCTCTCGGCTTCGCAAAGAAGAGAGTGGTCGGGTGAGTAGATTCCAGCTTTATCTTTTTGGCTTTTATTTTCCTTCCTCTGGTTCTTATCGGTGCTCCTTTTTATCACCTTTCAGTGTTTCGTCTTCTCTCACTCCTTCCTCGACTTCTTCTCTGCCTCCCGCCATGCCAACGAGTTCTGAGCCTCGGGACTCACAAGATTCTCGTTGAAGGAGTCACCGGGGGGCTTGAGGCTACTGGCGGTTGCGATTTTGGCCGCTCCGGAGGTGGATGTGGCCATGCCGCTACGGGTCCTTCCGAGGGTTTAACTCCGGCTTCCTCGAAGGTTGCTTTGGTCGTTCCTTCTTCGCTCCATCCGCTTCTCCTTCCCTTCTCTTGCTTCCGGCGGTCCTTCTTTTTCCGATGACGTATGCAGCAGATTCGATGCCACCCATCGATTGTCGAGCTGACCGCAGCACTGGGGAGCCTATCGACCCTAGCGACTTCTTTTGGTGAAAAACCAGGTAAGTTTTCTCGCCATTCCTTTTTTGCATGCTCGTTTTCCTCCGTCCTTACGCCTTATTTTTCTTTGTCTCTTTTGGCTCAGTCTTTCTCCGTGATCATTCTCGCTTTTTTTCTCATCTGAAAATGAGAGAAAGTTGTCTTCGAGGTGGACGCGTTCTAAAAGCCGATCTTGACCTTCTCCGGGCTGAGTTGGAGCAGAGCGTCAAATGCACCAAAAGGAGGAGAAAACCCTTCGTGCCGGGTAATGGAGGCGGAGACCGCATGCAGAGTCTGCGAAGAATGAATGCAAAGGTGCCGTGGGCTCACTGCTTTTTTCTTGTATTTTGATTTCTTTTTTCTTCGTTGACTTGTTCTTGGGTGTCCTGTCTTAGTTCTCCGAGCTGAGAAGCTGAAGCTCTCGGAGAGCATCGATGAAATGAAGACTCTAGTCCGTTCTAGTCATAATAAGGCTGAGGAGGTAATTACTCATGCTGAGGAAGAACTTGCCCTTGCTAAGCTGATTAGGCGCGGAGCTGATAGAGATCTTGTGCAGGCCCAAAGAACTATTGAAAGCTTGACCGAGAAGCTGGCGACGGCCACTGAAAATTGGAACGTTCTGTGGAAATCTTTTCATTCAGTAGCCGATGTTCTCTGGACTCCAGCGGACGACGGGCAATCTTGGGCGCAGTTCATTCCCCAGATTCCGGGTCGTTTCCAAGAATTTGCGAAGAAGTGTGCCCAAATATGTACCAAAAATGTGCTAGCCCAGGTCCGGGTCCTTGCTCCTGAGGCGCCTCTGTCCAAGATAGCAGAGGAAGCTGAAAGCCAAGAATACCTTGACGCCGTTGAGAGGATGGAGCCTGAGGTCGACGGTTTAGCCAGTAGGGTTGCAGAAAATCTAGATATTGACATTTCCCTTCCTGATGATAATGCCTGACCTGACTGACCGGCTTCTTGTAAAGCTTCTTGTAATATTACACTCCTCTTTAAATGAAGATTCTTTGTTTTCGTTGATGCATTGTTTGCCTGGGTGTGGTCGAAGTTACTTGTCCTGCTGAGTATTTTGTCCTGTTTTCGTCTCTGCTCCACAAAACGACTCTGTGTGTTATCCTGACGAGACCCCTCGATTTGTCGAGTGCTTTGTTCCGTGCTGTGACTTGTTAGATGTAAATCTTTGTGTTGACACCGCGCTATGAAAAAACGACTCGGCATAGAATGCATAGAATGTTGCCTTTTGAGTAGCGCTTGTTAAATCTTTGTGTTGACACCGCGCTATGAGAAAACGACTCGGCATAGAATGTTGCCTTTTGAGTGGTGCTTGTACTTCTTCTGAGGAAAAAGTATTCCTATCTGGATGTGGTGTAGCCCCCGAGCCTCTTGCTTTTCGGAACGAAGAGCTGGAGGGTCTTTTGGAGTTCAGTTTCGGTTGTCTAGTTTTGGCTTCATCGGCGGGCTCAAGCGTGTTTTCAGCTATTTTGCTCTCGGCCGAGGAACTCAGGCGTGCTTTCAGCCATTTTGCTTTTTGTTTCGGGTGTTAGCTTTTAGCTACCCTCATCAGCGGGCTCAAGCGTGTTTTCAAACTATTTTGCTCTCGGTAGGGAAGCTCAGCGTGCTTTCACCATTTTGCTTTTTTGTTTGGTGTTAGCTTTTAGCTACCCTCATCATCGGAGCTCAAGCGTTTTTTCAATTTATTTTGCTCTCGACCGGGAAGCTCGGGCATGTTTTCACCATTTTGCTTTTTTTGTTTGGTGTTAGCTTTTAACTACCCTCATCGGCGGGCTCAAGCGTGTTTTCAGCTATTTTGCTCTCGACCGGGAAGCTCAGGCATGTTTTCAGCCATTTTGCTTTTTGTTTCGGGTGTTAGCTTTTAACTACCCTCATCGGCGGGCTCAAGCGTGTTTTCAGCTATTTTGCTCTCGGCCGGGAAGCTCAGGCGTGTTTTCAGCCATTTTGCTTTTTATTTCGGGTAAACAACTCGTTGGAAGTCATGATAAGACATGCTGTGGATGAATATCATCTTTATTGATCATGAATATGAACAAATACATATGTTGTCGAAGAATATCGTCTTTCGTCGATTGTGAATGTTGGTCCCTTGCGGCTTGCATATCTTGTTTTTACGCGTAGAATCTTCTTAGCTGGCTGATGTGCCATGTATTGCTGACTTCTTTTCCATCTTCGGTTATTAACTTGTATGTGCCTGGTCCGGTGACTTTTGTGACAATGAACGGACCTTCCCATGGACTGAGAAGCTTATGTCGTCCGTCAGTCTTTTGTATCCTTCTTAGTACTAAGTCTCCAACTTGTAGTGATCGAGGATGGGTACTTTTGTTGTAGTGCCGCCTTAAACCTTGTAGGTATCTCGGCTGATTGGAGGGTGGCATTTACTCGACTTCTTCTTCGAGTATGTCGAGTTCTAATCTTCTTGTTTGTTCTCGCTTCTCCTTCATCGTATTGTTCTATCTTTGGTGATGTCCAGATCAAGTCGGCAGAGCGAGACGGCTTCTAATCCGTAAACTAGGAAGAAGGGTGAATGGCCTGTTGCTTTCGCTTATTTGAGTTCGTAGCCCCATACTACTTTTGGCAATTCTTCAATCCATTTGGACCCATAGTCAACTAGTTCTTCGTATAACCTTGGTTTTAATCCGCTAGTATGAGTCCATTGGCCCTTTCTACTTGTCCGTTGGCTTCGGATGTGCAATAGACGCATAGTCTATATCGAAACCACAGTCTTGTGCCCGACTTTCTCAATTTCGTAGTGTGAAGGGGAGCCTAGATCTGTGATGATTCGATTGGGCATGCCAAAGCGGTGCGTAATTTCTTGGATGAATTTGATCGCTTTGGTTGCGCTATACTTCATGAGTGGTTTGTATTCAATCCACTTGGTGAACTTGTCGATTGCCACAAAGATGTACTCGAAGCCGCCTTTGCTTTCTCTTGTGGGTCCCACTTGATCCAGCCAAGCAGAAAAAGGCCAAGCGGGTGGGATGCGAGATAAGATTGTGAGTGGCACATGGGCTTGTCTTGCAAACATTTGGCAACCTTTGCATTTTCTCGACAAGTTCTTCTGCGTCTTTTTAGAGCGGTTGGCAAGAGAATCCGGTGCGAAATGCTTTTCCAACCAAAGGTCCTTGAAGCAAAGACATGATTTCCATGACAACTGAGTGTATCTCGTCTAGGATCTCTTTGCCTTCTTCAAATGAAACACATTTCAGAGTACTCGATGAAGTCGCTCTTCTATAGAGTCTATCTCCTACTAAAACGTAGTTTTTACTTCTGCGAACAACTTGGGTGGCTTCCGCTTTTATCTGCCTTTGGTAATTTATTTTCTTTGATATAGTCGATGAAAACTTTGGTCCATGAGGTGTTGATTACCAAGATCTGAACGCCTTTAGCTTCGAATTTCGTTGGATGTCTCACGGGTTGTTTTATAGAGGAACCGATAGCTCTTCTATAAATACGCCGGGTGGAACCTTTGCTCTGTCTGATCCGAGCTTGGCAAGGACATCTGTTGCAATGTTGGAATCGCGCAGTACGTGTAAAATTTCTAATCCTTGGAAATATTTTTCAAGTTTCCGTATTTCAGCACAGTAAGCACCCATGTTCTCTTTTGTGCAATCCCAATCTTTGTTTACTTGGTTGATGACTACTGCTGAATCGCCATATACGAGTAATCTCTTTATTCCAAGGGTAATTGCCACTCGTAGCCCATGGATGAGGGCTTCATATTCTGCTTCGTTATTTGTAGCTTGCCATAATATCTGAAGGACGTACTTGAGTTGTTTTCCTTCTGGAGAAATGAGTAGAACGCCTGCACCGGCTCCGCCTAGTTTGAGCGACCCATCAAAGTACATCTTCCAGTGATCAAGGATTGTATCTGATAAAGGCTGCTGAATTTCTGTCCATTCGGCCACAAAATCGGCAAGGGCTTGAGATTTGATTGCTTTCCGTGGGGTAAAGTCGATGTTAAGAGCTCCAAGTTCAACTGCCCACTTTGATATACATCCTGTCGCATCTCTATTGTGTAAAATGTCTCTGAGTGGGAAGTCTGTCACCACGGTAATTTTGTGGCTTTCGAAATAGTGGCGAAGCATGCGTGAGGTGATAAGTAGGGCGTAGAGTAGTTTTTGTATATGCGGGTACCAGATTTTTGATTCAGACAATACTTCGCTGATGTAGTATACCGGACGTTGTACTTTGTACACACGTCCTTCTTCTTCTCTTTCCACGACTATTGTCGTGCTGACTACAGTAGTAGTCGCCGCAATGTATAGCATCATGTCTTCATCTTTCCTTGGGGGTGTGAGAATTGGTGAGGATGTGAGATATGCTTTAAGTTTCTTGAAAGCTTCGTCAGCCTCCTTTGTCCATTCAAACTTGTCTGTCTTCTTTAGTAGTTTAAAGAAGGGTAACCCCTTTTCTCCGAGTCTTGATATGAAACGATTGAGGGCCGCCATGCATCCTGTTAGTTTCTGAACATCTTTGATGCTCCTAGGTTGCCTCATTTCTGTTATAGCTCGAATTTGCTTGGTGCTGGCTTCAATCCCACGCTGACTGACCAAAAATCCAAGTAGTTGCCCTGAAGGAACTCCGAATACATATTTATTTGGGTTCAATTTCCATCTCCATCTCTTCAAGTTTTCAAATGTTTGCTTTAAATTTTCAATCATGGTGTCTGGGTTCTTTGTTTTCACCACTACATCATCCACGTATGCCTCCACATTTTCACCGATTTGATCTCCAAGGCAAGTTTGTATAGCTCTTTGGTATGTGGCACCAGCGTTCTTTAGTCCAAACGACATGGTCTTGTAACGAAGAAGCACCGAACGGGTAATAAAAGAAGTCTTGCTCTGGTCTTGTTCTTTTAATGCAACTGGTGATACCACGAATAGCAATCGAGGAAGGATAATAGTGCAGACCCATTTGTTGAGTCGACTATCCGGTCAATGCGTGGTAGCCCGAATGGATCTTTTGGGCAATGTTTGTTGAGATCCGTAGTAGTCGTCGGCCTTACACGCCACTCGTCTCGTGTTCTTCTTTTGCACAAGGACCGGGTTTGCTAGCCAGTCCGGATGAAGGATTTCTCGATGAATCCGGCTGCCATTAGTTTTGTGATTTCTTTTTAATCGCTGCCTTTTTGTCGGGTGAGAATCGTCGAGTCGCTGCTTTTACGTGAGCTTGGAGTTTTCATTAACATCAATTCTATGCTCACTAACTCTCTTGGGACACCTGACATGTCGGGCGGCTTCCAGGTGAAGATATCTTTGTTGTCCCGAAGAAAGTTGGTGAGCGCGAGTTCCTATTTTGCCGAGAGGTGAGCACCGATGGTTCTTTGTCTTGGAGGTATCGCCCGATGCCCAAATCGATTTGCTTGACGTCGGCTTCTTTTGGTGGTGTGATGATTGTTGGGTTTTTAGCCGGTATTTCTAATTCTTCTTGGCTTATCTCTGCCAGCAATTGTGGCTATTTGTTTTCTCCCATTGTCGGCATGTGCTTTTGCCGCAATTTGGATTGCCTGAACGTCGCAGTCAAAAGCACGCTTCAAATCGCTTCGAAGAGAAAGGATACCGTTGGGTCCTGGCATCTTAAGCAATAAGTACGGGTAATGTGGTATCGCCATGAATTTTGCCAGTGCTGGGCGTCCGAGGATCGCATGATATGACAAATCGAAGTCTGCGACCTCAAATTTGATAAACTCTGTTCGATAGTTCGCAGGAGTTCCAAAAGTGACGGGTAAAGTAACTTGTCCGAGTGGCATGGCTGCTTTGCCGGGTACTATTCCGTAAAAGGGGGTGCTTGTTGGTGTAATCATCCTGGCGAGTTGTAGTCCCATCTTCCTTAGTGTTTCTGAAAAGATGATGTTGAGTCCAGCTCCCCCATCGATTAGTACTTTGGTGACAGTCATACCGACAATAGTTGGGTCTAAAACCAGTGGGTAATGGCCTGCGTTCCCTACGCTAGTCCATTGGTCTTCTCTTGAAAATTAGATTGGATATTGTGACCAATTGAGATATCTTGGTGTAGCCGGTTCTGCTGTCATGATGGTTCGTAGTGCTAGTTTTTCTTGACGTTTGCTTGTGCAATCTGGGGCTCCTGAGAAGATTACTGCTACCGTTCCCCTGGGTTTTTGAAATCCTTTGTCTTCGTGGTTGTCTTCATCTTTCTTGTGATTGTCCTCTTTGGTGTTCTCCTTACTATCTTTTCTCGTGTATCGATCATTGAAAGTGTAGCAGTTTTCCGATGGTGTGTCTCCGTTAGGATGTAGTGGGCAACGTATGTTTTCAATGTCTTCATATCTTTTCGGGTTTGGAAAACTTCTTTGATTTGTCGGCCATTGCCACGGTATTGTCCGGTCACGCTTTTTTCTTTCTTGATGTCTGTTATTTCGATGATTTTGCCTATCCGGGTTGTCTTGGTTGCTTCTATCCGGGAACCTTTCTCGTGTTTTTTTCTTCTGCGCAGTAATCATTTTTCTTCTTGTTAAATCGTCTGAATTCTTCATTGTTTCTCGGATTTTCTTTGCGTAAGTCTTGAAATTGCCACCTAGCCATGATTCCGAGAGAAAGCTTCAATTACTTCTCGCTTCGGTGATGTCATGCACTTGAGCCCGATTCACCGAATCGCCGATAGTAATTTCGAGACTTTCGCCCCCTTTTTGCTTGAGTCCTTTCGATTCGGCATGAGTGATCGGGTGTGTGATGATACCTGCGAAATTTTCGCAGAAAGCTCTTTGCAAGTCTTCCCAAGTTCTGATCGATCCTGGGTTCAATTTATCAAACCATTGGAGGGGCATCGTTTCCAGTGCCATGGGGAAGAACAAGGTTTTGATATCATCGTCTCCTCCGGCTAGTTCAATTGATTGTGAATATATTCTGAGCCATTGTCTTGGTTCGGTTTTGCCATCATACTTGGAGTGATTAGACGGTTTGAATTTGTGAGGTAATCGAACTGATGCCAACCTGTTTGCAAAACAGGGGAATCTGTCATGCGTTCCGGCTTCCTTGAATTTGGATTCGGCTCCTTCTTCTGGCCAAGTGTTGTTTTGATGGGAATAATTTTGCGAGGCTGTCTGGGTAGGCCCTCTACTCCTGGTCTTCCTTGGTTGTTCAAATTGATGGCCCCGACTATGTTCCCTCCTACTTTCCCCGTTATGGCTTCCGCCTGGTCCAAGTCTTTCAAAAGCGGACTTCCTTTGATTTTGATCTTCTTGCCTATGGGTTGTTGATCTGGCAGGTATTCTTGATCGGGTTCTCTCTTCATGCGTTCTTGGGATCGTTGACCGGAGCAAGTCCTGGAGTTGTTCGTACTTCTCCCCGTGATGTGAAGTTGCCCTGAGTTCTTCTAATGCTTCTCGAATCTTATCGTAAGGCATACTCACTTTAAGGCGTCTCTCTTCGCCTCTTGTTGTGATTTTTTCTTTTGTCGATTTAGCCAATTTCGACTCAGTCTCGGTCCGAGCTTCTCTCTGTTTGTCGAGCGCCTTGGTGTTTGGCCCTGTTTCAACTTGTTTTCCTTTTCTAGCTTCTCTCGACTCTCGGTTTCTCCATCATAGCCACGAGCAAAGGGTGATATGTTGGATCTCGATTCATCGATGACCGACATCGGGTGCTTCGGGGGGTTTAATGGCGACCGAGGACGTCGAACCATCAGCACTTCCGTGCGTGAGCTATTCCGTTATTGTCGTTAGTTTTCATAATTGTCGGAGTTGTTGATGACTTCAAAGTGAGCGCCTCGATGTCGTGAGATTGAGTCCCCTCTTGGTAAGGTAGAATAGCTGTTGTTGTTGTGCCGACTAGTTGGGTTCCGCTATCCTCGTGAACGGATCTGGCGATGGATGATCTGATCTTGCGATGTTATCGTTAGAACGAGACCCTCCCCGAGCTCCCCGTCCGCGGTATCCCAAGTGTTGATTTGAAAGACCTTTCAAACTGTCCCACGATAGGATTTTGTCGTGTTGTCCAGCCCAAATGGAAAAGAACTCGGCCTTTTGAAAAAAATTCGAGGGTAATCCGAGTTGTTTTGGGTTGTATTCGGAATCTTGCCAAACAAGAACTCGACTTCTTGAAAGCACTCGAATAAGACTTCATCTCGGATACGGAGCTTGAATTCGAGTCGGATGCGTGTAGCTGTGGAATCTTATTCGAATCGGGTATTATGAGCTGCGCGAATCTTCTGATGAGCTGATCCGTCGTAGTTGTCGAAATAGAGGATTCTTCATGATGATCCGGATCTTTGAGGAGATGACTTTGAAGCTTGCCAGTAGTTGTCTGCCTCGCAGATCCACGAGTCAAGATGAAAATCGATCCCGTCGGAAGATCATGTTATTGAGGTCCATCGAGCTCTCGGATGCAAAGTCGCCGAAAGCCCCTACCTGGCGCGCCAGCTGTCGATGTTTTACCACCGATAGCCTGCCACAGGGGTACCGTGGCAGTATAGTTCGGGCTTCGGCGTACGCTGAACTCGATGGTGAACGCAAGAGACAGTCGATTTATCCTGGTTCAGGCCCTCGATCGTAGATCGAGTAACGACCCTACGTCCAGTCGGCGTTTGCCTTTGCGTTGGATTGATTATGAAGTGTTATGTTGTACCCTCGTCGTTCAGGAGCTCTGCCCTCCTTTATATAGTCAGGAGGCCAGAGTCCTAATCGGTTTACAATGAGATTTCCTAGTAGGATTACTTAATAGTTCTATTACTAAGATTACATGGGAAGAATCCTAGTTGAACTAGATCTTCTCTCTCTTGCGGGGTATCCTGTGGGTCCCGCATCGACAATAGGGAACTATCAATACATGATGGAAGACATGGCAGTGCTCCCTGACATTACATTTTTGCACCTGATGGTCATGGCAAATGGACATGCCTTTGAGGCCAGCGCATTCCATGTTCTCAGATTGTCTACTGGTATAAGGAGGTTGGTGCTGCAGTTAGTTGCTACTGTCTCAGAGGTAAACCTATTCTTCGTTTACCTAATACTCTCCCCAGACACAGAAAAAAGGTAGCATTTTGGTCCCTAAAAGGCATTTTTGACAATCAATTTCAGTTAAAATATATATCGAAAGCCAAATTAAATTAAAGCATCATGAAACTGTTTTTCAAGGTAGATCGATGCATGCTGTTTTTATGAGAAAAGAAAACATGTGTTTGTATTTAGTTAGACATGGTCCCTAGGTAAAACACAACTCGTTTTCTTAGTTGAGTAAGTATAGAAGTTGCCAGGGAAGTAATGGGAAGAAACCTGCATTCATATTTTTTTTGGCAAATGTATGGTTTATTTCATATCCAAATGATAGCACTTTACTCTGTAGATTTAACTGTTGGTATACATTTGGGCTGTAAGTTGTTGCTCTCTTTCTAGTTATTGTTAGCCTGTTTGAAATATATGGTTGTGGACCTATGGTGAGTCGTTGGATGGCACTAAAGCAGATCAACCTTGTTATGTATATAAGAGTTAGAAAATAATACGGCAGTGAACATAAAGTTGAAGGAGTAATTGGCCTAAGTATTTTTTTTAAAAAGGACGATAAAAATGTTCTGTTGATCTATTCAGAATCTATGCACTAGGATCGATTCAAAATCTCCTTAATTCTGAGCAATTAATAGCATGTTGCTGTGACATGATTTTTTCTATGATTTTGTAAACAGAAATTATGCTCTTGTGTGCTATCTTTTCTCTTGGTAGAAAATTATATTGCTGCAACTAGTTACTAGGCTCAAAAGTGTTCAGGAATCTGACTATTTACTCTCTCTCCTTTTTATCATGCACTCACCAATTAATTTTATTAAGTTAATATACTTCCTTGTGTTAGGCCCAAACTGTATGCTCATCTGATTGCAGATGCCTTCAGCGAGTAGAGTGGGAAACGGAGGAACTCTTGTTGAATCACCTTAAAGAAGTAGAAATTACTGGATGGAGAGGAACTGAACATGAAGTTGATTTTGTGAAACGACTTTTCGATTGGGGGACAAAGCTTAAAGAGATGACAGTAAATTTCCATCGTTCAATCTCCCGTGTCACACTTGTTTGGCTCACAGTTTACTGTTGATCCACTGCAGATCTGCTTCCCGCTGGGAAGGGTGGCCAACTGGCCATGACCATCTACGGGTTCCTGGCCACCCTGGTGTTCTCGGGGCTTCATCGTGTACGACACCCACATGCTGCTCAAGCGCCACACCTACAACGAGTACATGGTCGCCGCCATCTCCCGCTACCTGGACGTCATCAACCTCTTCATGGCCCAGATGTCGCTCTCCTTGTGGATTTCTTAATGGACTATGTTATAATGATGGACTTCATAATGGATTATGTTGTAATGATGGACTTTTGTGAATTATGACTTGTGATGATGTTCTAAATAATGGTCTTGTGTTTGTGGATGTATATATGTATATTTGTGGCGGTCATATTCGAATTTGAATTATATATATATGTGGTCAGATTTGAATTTGAATTATTTATTTTTTTTGCTGAAAAATTCACTGTAGGGGCGGTTCTTGATACAGCCGCTCTTACAGAAGTCCACCACAGGGGCGGCTGAAAACACCAGCCGCCCCTACAGAGGGCACTGCAGGGGCGGTCAGAAAACCGCCCCTACATAGGCACCCTCTGTAGGAACACCCTGCGAAGGGCGACTGGCGTAGCCGCCCCTACAGAGGCTCTAGAGCCGCCCCTACAGTTAACTTCTGTAGTAGTGAACTAATGTTAAGGTTGCTTTCCTCAACTCGAAATTCAAGCGAGTTGGTAGTTTGGTAGTACTCCCTCCATCCTAAATTATAAGTCATTCCAAAAAACTTGGAGAGTGAAAGCATCTCAAGTTTGATCAAATTTATATGATAAGATAATAACATTTATGATGCCAACTAAGAATCATTAGACTTTTTATTAATTATATTTTCATAGTATACCTATTTGATGTCACAAATCTTTGTAATTCTGTATATAACTTTGGTTCTAGAGTATTAGTTTTTTCTGGTATCCAGCTCTCTTTCCGTGACATTTTTCCTTTTTTCTTCTTTTTTAATCTCTCTTGTTTTTCTTATAAACACAAATAATAAATCCATTACTATGGGTCTTTGAACTCTGAACCCTTCTATCTAGAACATTCAGAAACAAGCGATGATTGAGCTATGAGGCTGCTGACGACGTCATCTCCCATCTTAAGTTTTCTTGATCTATGACACTCCCACATGGTCATGCTGAGCGCTTGAGATGGCAAGACAAGACAACGCAGTACTGGCGCCTAATCCGCCTCTACCCTGCCAGCTGATGGGACAGCGTGCGTGTGCAGCTTGACAAAGTTTTGACCTTTGACGCCGAGATGCACTGCCTGGCTACCATACCAAAACCCTAGAAGGCAAAAACTCGAGGATGGTGAGATTTATCTTAAAGATATTGTTTTTCAAGTATGAGCAACGTTTTTTTTTTTCTGTGACTATTTTTCTTTTTTTTTGAGACGATTCTATGACTATTTTTCTAATAATTATACATGGGGCCCTGTTTTTAGTCTACCTCCCTCAAAATCACAAGATCAAGATTGCTTCCATGCCACAACCAATCTACTGGCGACTCCAAAAGGGTTTCTATGAGCAGTTGTAGCGACTAAGGATCAGTTGCTATAACGCTTTTACTGACCGATGCTATATGTCACAGTAAGTGGCGTCGGTATAAAACTATATCAGATATCGACAGATATTGGCTTTATGTTGACATTATCATGTATTGGCTTTATGTTGACATTATCCAACATCATGTACCGTTCTCGGGCCTTCCTCCCTCCTCAACATGAAACACCACAGTACAAATGAAGTTAATTATAGGACCCGCATAGGCCCAAAAATATAAACAAATAAAACACATGAAGTAAGGCCATTTTTGCCCCCAAATAGTTTGCGTCGACACACATGAGAAAAAGATCCCTTCCTTTTGGAACTGGGGCTGCACACAATAGTGTCCCCATGCACTATTATTCCTATGAAGCACAACAATTCTTCAGTTCTTGCCCCTAAATAATCTGGTTTATACAAAAAACATAAAAATCCAATACATAGAGAGGTATTGTTGTGCCTATGAAAAAAATATTCGTAGGTAAAAGGGCAAAGTAATTTATCATGGCCTTTGAACCGACTTAACCACAACTCAAGACAGTGTCGGATAGCAACTAGCAACTCAAGATAGAGCCATTCACTGAAATCATCCCGGGCGCTGGCGCAGAGCACGACGGGTCACGCCTTAACGCGGTCCTAACTAAAAGTGCAGCACTGTCAATTGTCCCTCCCATATCGTACACACTTGTCCGGCCTGCTGTGATTTTTTTAGAGTTTTAGGGCATAGCCCCAGTCTTTCAACTAAAGTCAAAAGACGGTTTAACCGTTTACAGCGTAGTAAGCGGCATTCCACTCGGAAAGAGTTTAAACTTTCAAATAACCCAGCCAACTGGCCACAGACCCACGACAGAAACAGACTTCGAAAGACGGAGAAAAAAAGCCCTCATTACATAAGCCAACACCTACAACCTGACCAATGACCAAAGAGCATGCATGGGGGTCTGGGTGAACGAAACGGGCCCGGTATCAAATTAAGTTAAGAGGGTATATACGTGCGTGATGCCTGCATCCTCTACTTGCCAAGATGCACGGGCCGGGTGCGAAAATTGATTATATCACCAAAAGACGAGATGCAACCAAACGGGCAAAATTCGCTTTTCTTGTCACCATCTGCCAAGCAGGCCTTGCCGGGCCTCGCAGGCGTATGGCTACTTACCCATCGCATCATTTAGCCCAGCGGTCCAACCAGAAAATAATACAGAGACATTCTCTTGTTTCGTCAACGGCACAAAAATTGTTCCATAGAGAAAGGATGTACTCTCTAGTTTGGAAGAAATATTGTTTTTATAGAGAAGAAAGAAAATGTTAAATCAGTGAATGAACAACACGCTCCAGCTGGCAAGCAAAATTGCTCAATGGGGAAACAAAAAAAAAAATGTTTGGTTACCAAAAAAAATTCTTTGTTTACTTATATGCTGCAGTCACATGTGTCTATTCATATTAATTAATGTGTCAGGAAGATGTCTGTGCTTTAAATTAAAAGAATTTCAATTTTTACCAACGCAGTTATGGTTCTTTCCGGGTCCACCATAGTAGATGTAAGTGCCCCAGATGCTATTAGAACCATTCTGTACATTATAGCAGCCAGTTGTGAACTTAGCAAGTCCATACTGCCTGGTGATTTGAGATTGTTGGACGAAGCTACCACTTGGATGTTTCTGATATAACTGGCCTTGCTGAAACCTTCCTCTAGGGAGTGTCCACTACCCATCTGTGCAGAAGTTTGGATGGTATTAGGTGAGTACACCTCGCCTCCCCACATGACAGAGGAGGCACTGTCTGCCGAGTAGGAGAATATGGATGATGGTTAGTAGCCCACAACATAGCTTCTCACTTACAATCGGCAGGTCTTCTCCTTAGTCTTGGTTCATTAAAACAAATGAATGGAGTATATATATATGTAGCACTGTCCCAGCACTTTATTTAAATTTTAACACCAGAACGGCAAAGAAACCCGTTCTAACGATTATTCTATCCATTATAAATTTGATTGGAGCCGGCATAATATGATTGCTAGCTTATGATTCTTGTTATTGCTGCAGCTCCACGTACGGCAGGAGCAGCGGCAGCCCAAGGCCGGCCCGCCTGGTCTTGTTATACTCCACAAGCCTGTCCACGTCCGGAATCAGCCCCTTCACAGCGTCCAGCGCGCAGAACCGCTCTGCCCACGCCACCAGCAGCGGCGTCTTGGTGGCGTCGACGACCTTCACCCCGCAGATGGCCTCGGTGGCGTACAGCCATCCAAGGTGGCCGCCGAGCACGACGTCCACGAGCCCCAAGCTGTCCCCTCCGAAGAACGGCTTCCCCTTGGAGCACTTCTTGAACGCCTGTTCCAGCGTCTGGAGAACCGCCACGACTTGCGTCGCCGCCTGCACCCTCTCCTCGGCCGTCCTGCCTCTGAAAATGGGTACCCACGTGCGGTACAACTGCCATGCAGAAAGAATCGGTGTCGTATGAGAGTGAGGCAACCAATTGGTGGTTTGGGAGAGGGTGCCATGAGTCCATGACTGCTAGTAAGTACCATGTCGTCGACGTAGGAGGCCCAGAAGCGAGCAACCGCACGGTCGTAAGGGTCAGAGGGAAGGATGGGCGCGCAGGCGACGTTTGGGAAAGCCTCGTCGATGTACTGCACGATGATCTGAGACTCGCAGACAGGCTTGCCGTCGTGGATGAGCACGGGCACCTTCTTGTGCACGGGGTTGGACTTGAGGAGAAGCTCGCTCTTCTCGTAGAGGCTCTCCTCGGTGTAAACGTAGGTGAGGCCTTTGAGGTTGAGCGCGATGCGCGCCCTGATCACGAACAGGCTCGGCCACAACCCCAGCAGCGTAAGACCTTCGCCACCACCGGGGCCGTCTCCTTCCATGCTAGCTGCGGCTTCGAGTGATATCGTTGAACTGGCACCCCCCCCTTTTTTTTTTAGAGAGAGAGAGAGAGATGAGAACGGACCCTTCTTTAGTGTGAGCTGTGGTGGGTCATGCGTGTGTGCACTATATATACGTACACACACGGGGACTAGCTCTTGACTTCCGTGAACTGAGAGTAGCAAATTCTGTTTCGTTCTCACACGGGGGACGGCTTGAGTGAGACAGGTGCAGCCCATGTGTTGGATACCGTTCGTCACCAATGACGCGCTGTTGATCGATCTGGATTTTCTAGATCTTATATAGTTGATGACTGGCCACCTGTCACTACGTAAAAAACGATTTTTAGCAACGGGAGGAATTTTTTTTAGGGGCGGCTGGTGATGGAGCCGCCCCTACAGTGGCGTGCTCGGGAGCCCAGACACCAGCCACCCCTACAAATGGAACAGCAGGAGCGGCTGGTGATACGAGCCGCCCCTATAAATGGGTCTGATTTGTAGGGGCAGCTCACTCACCAGCCGCCCCCAGTGTTTCTATTTGTAGGGGCGGCTGAATCACCGACCGCCCCTACAAATGCCGCTGTATATATATCGGCCACAAAATTCTCTCACCTTCCTCCTCTCTCTCTCAGTCTCTCTCCTCTTCGCTCCCTCTCTCCCTCGACGCGGACAGGGCGGCGGCGGCGCCTGGCGCGAGCGGGCGCGGCGGCTGCGGCCGCCTTTCTCCACCTTCTCCTCCCCCCATTGCACCATTTCCTTACTCGGCTCCTCCCCTCTGTCCCGGATCTGAGCCGAGCTGCGCTCTCCGCGCGCTGGTCACCGCCCACCGCCCACCGCCCAGGTCTTGTCGCCCCGCGCAGATCTGCTGCTGCTCTGAGGTAAATCGTTGATTGCTTGAACCATACCCGGTAGATCCGGTATCTCCTCCTCCCCATCCCCTTCTCACGCGACGCAACTCAGATGCCTCCCCATCGGAACCCTAATCCTCTCAGGCGCCCGGACTCAGATCCGTTTCTTCTCCTGCTGGTGGTAAGTGAACCTAGCTTCCTTGTTCCGGTTGATTCGATCTAGGAGCTCGAGTTGTTCTTGCCTGGTAGTTGCTCGCAGCCATACCAATTGTTTTGTTTCCCCTTTTTCTCGAGATGGGATTACAATTTTGCATTGACAGCTGCACCAATTGTTTTGTTTCCCCTTTTTCTCGAGATGGGATTATAGTTTTGCATGCATGGCATCTGAACATTGTGAACATACTTTTTACTCAGGTCAACATCATGATGGCTACTTTGGGGAGGACGAAGTGGCAAGCTGTAACAACCTTCATCGTGCTATGCATCTTGTCATCCATTTGCATCTGCAAAGCGCAATTCACGCCTGCGGACAGCTACCTTGTTGACTGTGGGTCCTCCAAGAGCACAATGGTTGGCCGGAGGACCTTCTCAGCGGATGGCGCATCTCCGGTGAAGGTGTCCACCTCCCAGGATATACTCGCATGCACCTCAGCAAATGGGGTGGCAACAGCTTCAGATAATGTAGTCTCTATCCTGGATGTGGATTGATCTGATATTCACCAAAGCACATGTTTCTGTTTTGTGCTTAGATCTTCTACTAATTTCTTTCACTAAGTATACTAAGGATTGATCTGATATTCCTTTTTAGGAGAAATGAAGTTTTTTTTAATTTAGTTTGATCCAACTGATCATTTTAAGTGGATGCTATATTACTTACAGGATGAAATTAAAGAATTCATATCGTTGGACTGGATCACTGGAATTGTAAGGTTAAGGTGATGTACTTTAATCCGCTAATCAAGTGTAAAACATGATGTATTATTTCAGATTTACTCAATCCCGTGCGATTATGCCCATCTCGTGCTTAGATTGCTTGTTTACTTGTAAGTGTCAGCACTTATCAAACTAGATGAAACACAAGTTGCTGCTTTGATAGTTATTTGCTGGTTATGATCAGTTGCAACTTGTGGAGCTGTTCCAGGTCATGCTACAACATAACTGGATGTGAAAAGTGATTTTTTAGATAAATCTGAGCCTCTACCTTCAAGCATTCATGAATGTGAACTAATATACCAAGGTGAAGAGCACGTACTTGGCACCACAAATATGGTGTATGAAAATCAAGAGCCAAGCAGTATGAGGGGAGGTGGTTCTTCTTGAGCGGTGACAAGACTGGGAAAGCAAGCCCTTCCGTGGATGACAAGGCCACAGAACATCAATGTGAGATTTTTTTTTTGTTATTGACTTTTGTACATGCGTGAATCTCTTTGTACAATGAAAGAATTACTATATTTGGCTTCACACTTAAATTAATTTATTTTTAGGGGAGCTGATTGATAATTTTCTGTAGAACACTGCTAACTAGTCGATTGTCTATGGGTATATTTCTAATAATCTATGGTTTAAATACATGTTCTCAATTGTATTCTCATTTATCACATTGTCAAATTTCATTGTCGCGTCTCTCTTCATTTTACAAGAGGGACTTAACGAAAGTGAGCTTTGTGTCTTCTTCCGTAGTTTGAGTACTTGAACTGGAGTTGTCTTTATTTCTTATGTATATTTATTCGCAGCAGTACAACGAAAGTCTATATCTCCTAGCAATCGATCAAGGTTTTATAAGCCAAACTGATTTGGTATGGCAAAGGTTGGTATAGCAATAACTTTCTTGAACTTCGACTATTTGATGGTTTTTCTCATCATTGTGTATTGACCTTGTCGGCTTAGCATGTACTTGAATGACCAATATATGCCCTTCTTGTGATTTTGAATGTGCTCAACGCTACTGAATCATCATAGATGTGCACTCTGAGTCACTTTGCATGTGTTATCTAAATTCTAACGCTACCACATTGGCCCGTCTGTTTGATGAGTTCTGTGTTTTGAGCTTCCACCATTTTCTATTCAGTCATATAACTGATCTAGGTTCATTTATCTCTTTCCAAAACAACAATATTCACAACTGAAGGATTCAGAACTAGAATAGTCTAAGCACTCTTGGACTAATTTACTAGTATAACGGCTTCACATAGAGACAATATGTGTTTTTTCCTCATTTAGTTGATATTTCTTACAACTTTATGCAAAACCAGTAATGTTCCCGCATTGGCTTCAGTTTACAATGAAAAGGCTCTTAAAAGCCAGTTTGATACCAGTATTTACCTTCAGGTATGTGTCCATTTGGTTAGTTGTCTTGCCCTGGCATTCTATTCTAAGCTATCTTGCTAATGCTTTTATGATCTGTGTGAAGCTAATGATCGCGGTTTTTATCTCATCTTTTCAGAACTTGTTTCTGTATGGTTATGGTGCGATATTTAACTTTCTTGGGCTTGTGATCACTGCCATCATCCAAGGTAATTATTGAGAATGCATGTCTACTTGAAAGCAACGTGCTTATTGCATAGTCGTTTTAAAATGTTCTATTGAGTTGAGCAAAGTTGTCAATTACTCAAGGCTATATAAATACTATTTTTTTAGATATCGTGTCGATTGCCATACAAATTGAGCCCTGATATTTGTTATATATCGTGTGAAAGGTCTATATTTTGATAGTAATGCTTGTTCATGTGAGATTGAACGGTCTAGTTTTTTTGGCAAAGTAGTCCTACAGTCCGAGTCCTGGAATTGACCCAATTTTATATATGGTTAAGTATTCATACATAAACTTCGATTCTTGTGTAGTTACAGCCTGCAGCTACTATTTTTCCAAAGCACTTGGATTTCAACAAGCTAATTTACAAAACAGACCCCACTTGATAATGCTAACATGGCAGTCTGAAATATTTTTCTTCAGTAAGAACTGCATTCAGTTAATGCGACATGGAAGAATTGTCCATATTCTGAATGGATGTTGCACTAAGTTTCCTTGTGCATGCTAATTTGTGATCTAGTGTTGTATCCTGATGACTGAAGGCAGTGAGACGAATCTTACTTGACCAATGAGTCTATGTCTAAGGAATATTTTGTGATCTAGTATTGCTATGTGTCAATTAGGATGGCCAGCTTCATAGTAAAACTATGTATCTATGCATCTAGATATATGCTATGTCTGAAACAGAGGGAGTAGCACTATTGCCATGTTTGTAATACTAATTTGTAGTCCTTAAGAAAAGGGTCACTCTTCTTTTTATTGCCCAACTGCCACAGTTTAGCTCATCAATCATCATTGCATGTAAAATGTCTTTTTATTCAGGTAATTGAGAGGAAACCTGAGCTAGCTAAGCTAGAGACACTTGATTGTGGGAAGCCTTATGATGTATTTGTTGGGTGGGCCATTTCAGTTTATTGTGTCTAACTGTCTATGTATAAGATGTTGTTGACTAAGTAACTGATTTACTTACATTTATGTTTCTTCATATGTTCTTGCTTTACTTATTCTGATTCTGACTCTAAAGCCTATTGTATGGAGAACAACGTGAATTGTAAATTTAATTTTTTTTGGCGGAAAAATAATTTGTAGGGACGGTTGGTACTGTAGCCGCCCCTACAAATCGATTTGTAGGGGCGGTCTGGGAACCGCCCCTACAAATGCATGATTTGTAGAGACGGTATGGTAGGGGCGGCTGGCCGAACCGCCCCTACAAATGCACTGTAGCCGCCCCTGGAAATCATATTTGACGTAGTGTGTTGGATGAGCGTTGCGGTGCTTTGGATCATTGGATGCATGATACCTGACTGGGGCATCCCACGCTAACCAATCATCACGAACACACGAATTATCATGCATGTCCGATTCCTTTTATATATAACACTAGTATATATATACATAATTCATATTCAATTTTATTCAAGGGCCACACATTCCTTACAAAGCTCATCCATTCTCACATAAAGCAGGGGGGCTGGTACTTAATTCTTTACGTGGTTCGCGGTGAAGGAGATATATTGCATCAAAAAACAGATTGTTGTAAATAATTGATAATGATAAGTAGCTTGTGGGATTCTGATTGAGCACTGGAAGGAGCAGGGAGCAGTCGTACCTTGTCTCAAGGACACGTGGAACAGAGTGATGGAGGACCCCGACCCCGACCCCGACCCACACCGCTCATTCCTCGTCTCCAACGCCCCAACACCAAATCCACCCAGATCCGCATCATCCCTAGCTACCCCTCCCCATCAATCGCAAGATCCGCAACCGCCTTTGCCTGATCTACCTACTGATGGGTCTCTCCCTGAGGCGCATGCAGCAGACACGGGGATCGAAGCTGCCAAAGGCCTAGTCCATGGAGAGCAAGAGTCACCGGCTCAAGTGCAACAGTCGCCACGAGCTCAAGCTCTTCCTCAACCGGCAAGTCCAACTTTGATTGACTAGGATCTGCAGGAGAGGGCCAGCTGGGCGCAGCTCCCGGATTTGGCAAAGGATTTGAAAAGTTTCAAAGAGCAAAGAGCGGGCTTGGAGCTGAGTGAGGGCAGGCCCATCCTCAATCCGCCAATGTCAGATCCACCAGAGATTTCCTCCGAAAAATAAGCCATTGGCAACTAGAAATCTGCTAATGGAACTATTAGTTAGCGATCCTTCAGATAATAATTAGCAGGTTTATTAGGAGGTCTGTTTGAATCTATTAGTACTAATTTTAGCTGCTAATTTTTAGTGCTAATGAATCCAAACAGGCCCTTAGCCACCTTATTAACTCACCTATTTGATGCACTAGAGCTAATTTTAGCTAATTTTTAGCTAACTAGCAATTAGCTCATGTATCAAACAAACCCTAAGCTGCATATTACACCGTAACCTCGGTCTAATGCTTTGTTACAAAGTTTATGTTGTACTTAAAGTGAACCATCCACCGGCAAAATCAGACATTCAGGCTCCGGCTGTTTAATTTATTATCCTCCGAAAGTATTTTCCAGGAACGAGGAACACCAGAATTTGTGTGCAACGCTCACATTCTACGAAAATAACTCTAGCCAGTAGGCACCGAGGTTGTGTTTCCGGCTGGTTAGATTCTTTAAAAGAACACTACACCTACACCATAACTAGAGCACAGCCTTGACTTGTCGGAAGCTTTAGAACAGAGTAGCGCACATTATTTTATTTTTATTAAACTAGGTTAGTGCCCGTGCGTTGCAATGAGAATAAAATAATGCCCGGCCACCTTAGTGTAGGTTAAGTGGCAGCCAAAGTCAAGGTCTTGAACATGCTCTCCCTCCATAGAAAGCTTCTTCTAATTTTGTCAATAGCCTTGAGAGCCCAGGGTGGTAGGTCCCCATCAATGTGGAAGTGAGCTATAAAACACATTATCTTATTCAGAATTTCTACATACACAAAATGTCGATACTTCTTGCTTTCTTCGCCCTGTTTGGTTGAGCTAAAATCATATATAGCATGAACCTGGGAATAATTTGTAAATGTAATGTACACATGCTCAAGTAAATACAAATATTCATGCGTATTATGATTTCAAATAATATTTCTCAAGCTCTCCGTCATAGATAATAAACTGTATACAATCGGTAGATAAATTGTGTACCATCCGGCTACTCACAGAACTTATTCTTCTCATAGGTCACCCAAATACAGAACTTTATTCACTCAATACTAACTCCAGGCATTAAAATGGATTACATTTTTCAGGTCACAGTGCTGAAGTTTGTAAAATGTTTGATTAATCTGATCATCATAGCATTGAAGACCATTTACACTGCAAGTCATCTCTCCGACCACTTTGACTTCAGCACCACACCGTCAGGAATGCATTATCAGTTACCTGGTCACAACAACCGAGATTGATAGCAGGCTTTGAAATGATGTGTCTGTTATTTTCAAGCACGAGTCCATTCTCAAGCTCCTTAAGCTGCTGGAGCACGGAAGAGCGAGTGCTTGACCCCCATAAAGGATTTGTTAAAAGGATAGAAAATTAGCAATATTAACCATTGTTGGAAACTTGGAGATCTCAGGAGAACCTAACTTGGGTAACTAAAAGAGCTACGCAAATAATATTATCAAAGTTGTTAAAAAAAAGGTATCTGAAATAAATTAAAAAGATGAGGCAAAATCTTTGAAAACTGTACATATGGAACTATTCCAAATGGAAAAAGGTTTGCACATGACTTTTTCCATTTTTCTTATAATTATCTCTATCTTAACAGTAATGAGAAAATTCACCCCCTTATATTTCAAAAAAAAGAAAAGAACACAACTTCACATTATCAAGAGGATGTAATGAACCTTGACAGGCTGCTACACATTATCAAATGGTACATGAGACTAACATTCTCGAAGTAGGATTGAATCAGTCTGTGATGGAATACTCCAAAATGCACTACAAGTACAGTTCCTTTTTTTTTACCTTGAAGCTATCGTATGACTCCTGCAAAATATAGCACTTGTCTAGCATGATCTGCACAATCTCTGCAAGAAGCATCAGGAACTTGTTGCAAGCCACTGGTGACCTACAATGGCAACTAACATCTTTGTCAAGTTCAGGTTAGTACTACAATGTAAGCATCAGTAGAAACAAAAAAAAAGATTCGGCTTGTGAGAGCCATGCAAAACATCAGCTGCAATAAAACATGCGATAAAAAATGGTTATAAATTCTAAACACTATTCTTGATTCACGTAGAGATAGTAGGATCTTTGTATCACGAATACGGAACTTCTCTACACAGATCTACCAATTTTTACATCACTCTGCAGTCTGCATCCATGAAGCCAATTTCAGAGGAATGGTGAAACCAACATTACTTGATCTGGACACTGACAAAATTGGCACTGGGCATTTACTGAGGTATAATTTATTAGAATATCTTTTTTCAAACTTCAAAGCCCCTTAAATCCGGTAAGCACCACTTGTAGTTATATGTACCTATGGGGATTAAGCACTAACTATGTGATAAAAAAGTACAGCAACTGTTAATACATAAAGAACCTGAAAGACCTGGTTACTTGTGTGTTATTTTTTCCGTCTTGCCTCAGCATCCACAGAAAAATAAAACAGAAGAGAGAAGTGGGAAGGAGTTTCTTTGTATTTGATCTGAGAACACAGAAACTAATTGAATTTCACTGCAGCAGCTGTGACCGGGGTTCCCATTTAAAACTAACCTTCTTAGTGTGTTGGCACGGTGTTAAAGGTTTCCTACAGCTTCTGGGTGACTGCTGCATATATAGTAGACGGGAAATGATTATACAAATGTCTCCCTTTTCCTGATTCATTCTTTCTTATACTCACCCCACTCCAAATGAAATCAATTTGAAGACAGTTTATTCGTTCACTACAGGAAACTGGCTCTTTGCCGACTGCAATTTTCTTTGCCAACTGTTTTTTTTCGACACTCGGCAAAGAGGTCCCTTTGCCAACTGGAATTTCCTGCGATCGGCAAGCGATTTGCCGATCGCTCGGCTTTGCCGATCGCTGTGCGATTGGCAAAGAATTGCAATCGGCAAAAGGCGTGCCATGGTTGGCGCCATCCACACCGTCACCTTTGCCGATCGCCACTCCGTCGTGCCAGCCGGCAAAAAGCGCAGTTTTTTAAGCGCCATCCTCCCCTGGCGTTCGGCAAAAGAATTTTTATTTTTTGATTTTCGATCCCGATTTTTTTGTGTTGCCTTGATCTGATAATTACATGATATATTCCAAGTTTGGGATCATTTTGATTTATTTTGCTATATTCCGTAGATTTTTACATTTCTTTGATTTTTTAAAGCGGCTCGATTTGAGCTGCGGTACATGAAATAATGGAATCGGCGATTGAGAAAATGATATTCATGATGTTTGGAGCATGTTGAGGCTGTGTGCGGGCCTCGCGTGAAATTTCGACCGTGTTGGTGTCGGACACGCCGAAACACGCCGCGTGAAAAGTGTTTTTAAATTTTATAAAATCGAAGCGAGTCGAAAATGGCCGAAACTTGACGACGTGTCTTGTCATCGCACGCGAGGCTGTGGTAAAATTTGAGAAGTTATCACATGTGGAGATGTCCGAAGGTTTTAGCCACCCGACGCCGCCACTTGCCTCAAACTTTTTCAATTTTACCACAACCTCCTCATGCGATGACAAGACACGCGTCAAATCATTTTGGATCCGCTTCGATTTTATAAAATTTAAAAAACATTTTTCACGATGTACATCAACGGTTCCGACACCAACACGGCGAATTTCACGCGAGGCGCTGTGGAGGATGGCGGCCTCAACATACTCCAAACAAAATATCATTTTCTCAATCACGGATTCCATTATTTCATGTACCGCAGCTCAAATCGGCAAAAATTTCAAAAAAATCAAAGAAAAAAAAAATCAATGGAATTTAGCAAAAAAAATAAAATGACCAAACTTGGAATATATCATGTACTTCTCAAAGCAAGGCAACACAAAAACTGGATAAAAAAAAAAAAAAACGTCGCCTTTGCCGCTCGCCATCCCTCCCTCCCCAAAATTGCCGCCGCCAGGAGGATGGCAAATGCAAAGAATTTCGAGAAAAATCGCTGCCGGCCGATCGCCCAGCAGAGCCCCGGCAAAGTATTTTTAAAAAATTCAAAAATCTTTTGAAAAAAATAATAGATCTTGGATCCTCCTCCTCCTCGGCAAAAGGGAAAAATAAAAAAAAAGAAAAACGTCATATATCCGTGGCGCCTCTCCTCCCAAATCCGCCCGCCGCCCGCTGGCCGCCATTTCATGGTTGTCCCCCCCTCCCCCCCAGTGCCGGCCCCTCCCCCCCTCATGGCCCCCGCCTCCCTCCTCTCCTCCTCCCCCCGGCTGGTCCCTCCTCCCTGTCCTCTGGCGCCCTCCCATGGCAGGTGGCGCCTCCCTCCTGGCCTCGTGGGCCCCCAGCATGGTCCTCCCCATGGTGGCGCCCTCCCATGTGCTGTTCCCCCAAGCGGCGCCTGGCTGCTGGTCCCCCGGCGCGCGCTGCTGGTCCCTCCGGGTGGCCTCCGGCCATCCGCCGAGGCCCCTGCCTCTTGTTGCCCTCCCGATGGCTGGCCCGGCCCGAGCGCCCTCAAGGCCCCCTTCCCGGCTGTCCCTCTCCGCTTCGTGCCGCCATGACAGAGGCCCTTGACCTCGCCGCTGCCGCCCTGTGCGCGTCGCTGCCCGCCTGATCCGGCGTGCCCTGCTCAAATTGCGCCGCCGTCCGCCGTCATTCCGTCCAAATCGCAAATCCGCCGTTCTGCGTCGCCGTCCTCGCCTTGCCGTCCTCGCCCTCGCCGTCCTCGCCTCGCCGCCTCGCCTCGCCGCTCGTCTCGCCTGCGCCGCCCCCGCCTCGCCGTCCTCGCTCGCCCTCCGCTCCAGCATGCCGGTGGCGCGCCGTCTGTGTGACGACGAGGTAGTAGTACTACTAGTAGTAGTAGTTTACTTTGTTAATACCGCTATATTCTTCTCGCATGGATTGGAAATACATTTGTGGTTGTCGGCCATCGTGCGTGACATGTATATGTGTTTGTCGGCCATCGTGCCGTCTTTTCTTGCAGGTTTGGTAACCTTCCCGTACAGGGGAGGTGCTGCCGAAAATTTTCGTTCTCACTAATTGTTTTTCTTTTTCGTCGGAGGGCTCCCATTGGAGGCTAGCGAGGAGGAGCACGACTTCGGCACCGCTTCGCTTAGCCTTTCTTCACCGGCACCTGCGGTATGACCCCTCTTTCCGCCACATGTAGTCATAGGTCACGTTACCCCGGTTAGGCGTCTCCGTCCAAACGGATACGGTTGGAAGTATGCGTTCTTCAGATATGTATAACCGTATCCGTTCGGATTGTCCACGTTATTTGGACAGCCCGAGGATGCGTGAGCGAGGTTAGCTCCATATTCCGCTCCCGTCCGAAGTCGGAGTTTGGCGAGACCTCCCGTTGTTCTCTAGATACACACTCTCCCCGCCGGGGCGTGTATCGGGAGAACAGCGGGAGGTGTCGCCGAAATTCCGTCTCGAGAGCGGAGCATGGAAGCTAACCTCGTCTACAAGATGCTCGGGTGGGATTAGGACCTATCCTTCACCTATTAGATGGTAGGAGCGCGTTGTAGATGCACTTCTTGGTTTTATCACATGTTAACATTGCCGCATGATGAGCATGGGTGACCGTGAGTGGATGTACTGGCTTCGCTTGCAAGTAAGAGCCACGTAATGGATCAGGGGGACGACCGAGTTCTGGAGCATGCATTTGGCCCGGTGCTAAAGGGTCAATTCGGATGTCGTGTCCCCTGCAGAAAAGTGTGAACAAGAAGAAGAAAGTAAAGGCTCAGGTGTTGAGAGATCTATTCAAGCACGGGTTCGTTCCAAACTATACCCATTGGCGCCACCATGGTGAATACCATCCTATTAGGGACGAGGTGGTGCGACCCGCCCTCGAGGAGTATGATGGCGATGCCGGATGGCGAACATGATGGCGAGACTTCCACGAAGCACGGTTTGGCGAAGGAATGGATGTGGAGGAAGATCCGAGCAAAACCGCGAAGGCCTTCTACGACATGATGGAGTCGGCACGAAGCCCTTCACGAGAAGACAAAGCTTACATGAATCGGATGCCGTCTCACGCCTGATAGGGTTGAAGTCGTAGCTGGGCATTAGTCGAGACGGCTTCGATCTCGTGTTGAGCACTGTTAGGGGACTGCTTCCGGCAGATCATGTCCTGCCGACGAACACCTACGCTACACAGAAGCTCCTTCGTGCACTTAAGATGCCGTATGATGGGATCCATGCTTGTCCGAAGGGGTGCGTCCTGTTCAGGGGAGACCTCGAGGAAGCAAAAACATGTCCGAAGTGCGATGCCTCTAGGTTCGTGTTGGTAGAAGGCTCTGATGGCAGCATGAAACAGTCTAAGGTCCCCGAGAAGGTCGTACGGCACCTTCCTTTCCTACCGAGGCTGCAACGGCTATATATGACGGAGGAGTCCGCGAAACAAATGACGTGGCACAAGAATGGCAAAAGATACCATCCTGACAAGATGGTACACCCGGTGGACGGTGATGCATGGAAGCACCCGATAACATGAATCATCAAGGCTATGGAGGTTTCGGAATGTACGCCAGAAGGCCGGCAACATGATGGGTTCAACCCGTTTGGAATGATGGCGGCCCCGTACACTTGCTGGCCCGTGTTTGTGATCCCCTCAATCTCCCCGGCGTCATGTTTGAACCTAAGAACGTGTTTTGACGCGAGATAATACACGGACACCCGGCGACAATATGGGTGTGTTCATGCACCGGTGTGGGATGAATTGGAACTTGCTTGGGAAGAGGGGTACTCACGTATGATCGGGCTACGAAGAGGAACTTCAGAATGCATGTGTGGTACCGTATTCAATGCATGACTTCTGGCGTATGGCTTATTCAAATGGTGGTGTGTTCATGGAAGTTCCCTTGCCCGACATGCAAGGCGGATGTGATGTTCACCTAATGGCCAAAGGCGGCAAGTTTTCTTCTTTCGACAAGCATCGCCAATTTCTGCACCGAGAACCATGAATTCAAAGCTAGATGTAAAGCACTTCACGAAAGGCGTTCAAGTCATGGCCCCATTCCGCGAAAGTTAAGAGCCCGCCGCCGTCCTTGCCCGACACAGCTCTCGAACCGAGGAAACAGTGTGGGTTTAAGGGATATGCTCGGGACCACATGTGGACTCATATATCGGGCTTGACTAGGCTCCCCTACTTCAAGGACCTTCTTCTTCCACACAACATCGATGTAATGCACACGTAAAAGAATGTGGCCGAGGCACTCTGGGCAACACTCATGGACGCTAAAAAAGTCGAAGGACAACGTCAAGGCTAGATCTGGACACGGAGATGATCTCGTGATAGACCAAACACGGTGATGAAGACCCCCTCGCGCGGCGGCAGAAATGGAAAAAGGGGCGGCCGATTACATCCCGAAAAGGGGCGATAGGAAGGAAGTTCTGCAGTGGATCAAGACGTTAAAGTTCCCCGATGGGTATGCGGCGAATCTGAGCAGGGGTGTGAACTTGCAGACTATGAAAGTCTTAGGGATGAAGAGCCATGACTTCCACATATGGATTGAGCGGATCCTTCCCGCGATGACCCGGGATACCTCCCGAGCATGTGTGGCGCTGGCCAGCAGAGTTGAGCTTCTTCTTCCGCCACTTTGTGCCAAGGAGTTGTCTCGGGATGTTTGTGTTGAATCGGAGAAGGCTGCACCTCTGTTGCTCGCAAGTTGGAGATGATATTTCCACCGGCTTCTTTACGTCCATGCAAAGACATCGATCTTGCACCTACTGCAGGCGAGGCACGGTTGGGGGTCCTGCTTGAGCCCGTTGGTGCTATCCAATCGAGAGGTGTCTAAAGCTTCTTCGGAAAAATTGTAGAAATAAAGCCAAGATTGAGGCTTCCGTAGGAGAGGCCTCCGTTCTAGAGGAGGTGTTGACCTTCACAGGCGTATTTATATCGAGAAGCTTCCCAAAGATGCACAATCCAACCCCTCGTTATAACGGCGACGAGAACTCATCGACACTCGGCCTTTTCCAAGGGGATCTCGGGAGTGAAGCGCAGGTACCAACAAGCGGTTGAACCATCGAGGTGGCGTAGACTATCATGTTCACATTGTTGATCAACCTTGATGAAGTGATTCCTTATCGAAGTAAGTTCTCAATGAGCTTGTTACCTACGCCGTCACTATCCTCCATCTATCATGGTCCGACCTCTAGTTTCTTCCTTCTTTCGTGGAATTTATTAGTCAAT